>JAJEJO010047944.1:177712-191857 GCA_020662805.1 Glaucomys volans
CTGCCTGCAGTCCCAGAAAGTCAATATTACAGCACAATTGCATCAGGGTTGCCATGGCAACCACAACCTCTTCAGGTCCTTGCTGCTGCTGAGGAACTATCAAGAAAAAAACTAGCCCAGCTCTGCTAGTTTGAGGGAAGAGGAAGGAGGCAAGTTCATGAGTTCTTTTTTTTTTTTTTTCCATGATGGAATACTACCCTCTTTGCCCATAAGAAGAGGAATAAGCTTGTGTTTTGGGTGTGACTCTTCTGGCATTGAGACATCTGATTCCATCTAATATAAGGGACCCTGCTGAAACCTAACAGGCTGCCAAATTGTCCATGTACTCCACGGGGCGAGGTGCTCACTCGGCTGAAGGAGGCATCATGAATTTCTGGAAATGGGGACCCCACTGCAAGCAATTTTTCCCTAAAAGGTGTAGGGGGCCATGGAGAGTTGCATTGGTGTCCAAGGATGTGTGGGACACCACGTCTAGCAGAGGGCAGAGGGGCATGGCCCTAGGAAGACCTTCCTCCCTTTCTACTCTGACTGGATCCATCGTTGAGTTGGGAAACTGGACAAGGGGTTTAGCAGCCACTCGATATCATTGCCAATGATGTTTCAGAGCAGAGAATAATGCCACATTGATGGGTAGGTTTGGTGAAGTTTGAACTGGGAAACATCACACCATCTCTGGTATGATGCCACACCTTTCCACCAATGCCCCAAAAGGAGACAGTACCATGGGCTTAGGATTTCTAAGTACAAGTGAGGAGCTGCTGAGCTTCCCAATGTAAAGAGGAGGAAGTTAACCACTAATCAATTGGGACAGAGGATAGCAAGCTACTAGCAATCTAGGAGTGACATGCTATGCTCACTCCACTGGCCAGGCAACACGACTTCTGCCACTCCTTGCAATTAGGGTGCACTCAGACATTTACTTACTATGATTTTCCAAGGGGCCCATCCACTCACCCTTTGAGGCAGAAATATCTATACATTCATTAAGGTGTAATTATCTTGACCTGACTATCAGCTCTCTGAACAAAGGCCCTCTGGCATAATTCCAATCAGCAGCTATAGATGCAATCTACAGATCAGTTTTGCAGACTCTGACACAGGATCCTCCAAGAATGTGAAACTGATGGATTAAACAATTTCTGATGAGGAAAGCATTAACCTGGACACTAATGGATACAGGAAATTCAGGCATTACATAAACCCTGTGGCTCCTGAAAGATATCAGTGGAAGTTAATTTATGAATTCAGCACAAATTCATGCAAGTCTTTATTAAATAATGTCTACAAAAATGCAAAGCATAAATAACAGAATAATCTAGGGCCATGTGCATCTGTGTTTTTGTACATCTCTTTGTATTAAGTTGATACTTTGGATGTGTTGGACAACATTGTGGTGCAGAAGTCCACTTTTTTTGCAGAGATGGAAGTGTGCCCCAGAAAGTTTTTCAAGCACACACCTTAGTGCAGGTGATATTTTGAATGTCATTTCTTGCTGAAATGCAGCAGTGAAATTCTAATATGTGCTGAATCTGAACTTTGAAACACAAAAATTAAAAAGAATCAATTTTAGACCCTGGTGAGCACTTTCATCTTGTAGGACATGCTGATTTAATATAGTTGCCAGCAGATTAATGAGAGTGTTAGGACATCTGTGTTCCTGAGAGTTGTCTAAACTTCAGAAATGCTGCCTCTTCAGCAATCCACATCTACGGGGAAATCCTTTTGGCTGACACTACAGCTTCTTACATAATAGTCTATTTCGAATGGGATTACAATTATAATTGATACTTATCCAATATTTTATGTTCACTTGATTGATCAGAGGAGGAAATATTTAGAATCTGGAGTGTTAGCATGATCTGAAGTGGCTTAATAAGGTAGATGAGTGCATGTTCTGCACACTGGACAATGTGATATGCTTTCAAGAAAAACAAGCCAAAGCAGAGCCAAATAATATCTATTAAATTATGTCAATTGCACTTGAGAATAATCCAGGCAGTATCATTAGTTGCAGATCAAATCCCAATGTCAAGGAAATAAAGAGGAGAGAAAGATTTATCCCTGTCCCTTTGAGGAATAAGAGTGCTGTAGCTGCTCAATGAGCATAAAATTATCCAAGGGAACCATGGAGGCATTTCGCAGTAAGAGAAGTAGTCATTTGAATTACATATTAATAGTTGATATTTGGGAACAATGAAATTGAGGGAATCTTTCATAACTGAACATCATGCCTTTACAATCATGAAGATCTCACTCTTATCTCATTTTTCATTCCGCCAAGGCTTCTCAATGAGGAAGTCATAAGCAACTCAACCAAATGTATATTCCAGTGGTGGTGATGTATATTTATTTTCGCCTCATATATGTGTGTGCTTGGAGAAGGTGGACTTGGGGCAATGTCTGTTCCTCTGAATAAGAAATGTCTGAGGAACATCCTAAGTCACAGTATGTAAATATGCATAGATAATGGGAAGAGGTGTTGGCTAACATGATCTTTGAACCCATGAATAATATTTGCTCAGAGACAAAAGTATCCTCATTCTGTTTTTCAAACATCCAGTAGTTATGTTTGCAGGAATTCTTCTCAATATTCTTAGCAGTGAGATTATTTGTGGCATGTATTTTCCAATGAACTCTCAGTCCACCATTTCTTCACAAAATGCTGCTACCCTATTTTTCATCCCACATGGATATGACTTAATGTTTTACCATTGCTCCTGGGACATGAGAGCAAAAGAAAGGAGAGCTACAGTACAGAGTTGAAGGGACTTGCATGGGGGAGCTTCTTTTGGAAAGGCATGGAGTGTTCTGTCTTCTGTAGAAAAATGCAAGTTTCTTCTTTACCCATGTCTAGTTAGTTATTGGGCCTTGGTCAAATTGGATTTCCATGAATGACTTCACTGTCATCACAGCTGTGCTACAGTTAACACCTGCAACAACAGAATGGCCATATGACACACAATGTTGTCATGTTTTCCATTACAACCACAACCTCTTCAGGTCCTGGCTGCTGCTGAGGAACCATCATGAAAAGTGCTGGCCCAGCTTTTCTGGTATGAGGGAAGAGGAAGCAGTCAGGCACTGGAGTTCTTTTGTTTTCCACAACAGGATCCTAACTTCTTAGCCCATAGAAAAGGAATCAGGGTGTGTTGTGGACCTGGCCCCTCTGGCTCTGAGACATCTGACAAGGGACCCTGTTGAAGCCTGACAGGCTGCCATACCATTAATATCCATGAGGAGGCATTGTGATCACTTGTCTGTAGCAGTCATCAAGCATCACTTTGAATGGGGACTGCAGGGCAGGCAATGGTCCCCCACAGGTGTAGTGGAGCAGGGAGAGATGAGGACATGCCCAAGGATGTGTGGGTCACTAAACCTAGACAGGCCACAGGGGCAAGACACTATGAAGGCTCTAATCCTGGTCTGGACTCATCCAGTAGATTGCTGACCGGGGAAAGTGTTCTAGGACTTTAGGATCCACTCAAAATGTTGGTCAATATTCTTTCTGAACAGCAGATCATGCTGTGTAGCTCTTGCAATAGGCGAAGTGTGAAATGGTGTGATGCTGCACCTTCCCACGAAGGCCCCAAAAGGAGAAAGGTGGAATCTGGAATTTAGGACTCATAAGTAGATATGATGAGCTGTTGAGCTATCCATTGTTGAGAGGAGGGTGTTAATCACTAATCAGTTAGGAAGTAGGCTAGCAAGTTGCTGGCACTCGAGAGAAATTATATGCTCACTCCCCTGGCCAGGATGCAACACATCTGGTGTTCCTTACAATTACAGTGCACTCAGACATTTTATTACTATGATTCCAAGAGTCCCTTCCCCTCACCCTTTGATGCAGAAACACCTTCACAATGTATCTTTATTTAATGTGTAAATCTCCTGCACTTCCAATCACCTGTTTGAACTAAGGTCCCCGGCATAATTCCAAAGACAACTTAACCAGCATCTTCTATGTAAACTATAGGTCAGTGTCACAGAAACTGGCACAATGATCCTCCAAGAATATGAACCTGAGGGATGAAACAGTGTCTGATGAGGAGAGATGAAATTGGAACTCAAATGATACATTGAAACCAGGCTATGTATAACTACTGTGCCTCGTGAATATCATTGGTAGTAAGTTGTTGCACCCTCTTCATTTCCCCTCAGTGCTTGAAAAGGATTTCACTGAGTAATAAAGAAGTTTGCAAGGTCTCATCTTCCTGGCAATTGGGGCTGCTGTTTCCTGTTGTCTTGTTTAATTTACCTATGCTTGAGAAAAAATATTATATTGGATTTCTGGGAATTCTAAGGCCTTAGGGGTTTTATAACACAAGAATAAAACAGCTAATCATACTGGATATAACCAAGAAAGGCCCTTGTTCTGGGGTGATAAAAAACTTGGAAAGAAAGCTATGCGCATTTCCAGCAACTTATGCTAAATAGCACCGTGGATGGTGACTACTCCAAGATTATCTAGGGCAGAAAAACACATTGTTCCCACCTTAACTCCAGACAAATAAGTCACAAACAAAGTTGTTAAGGCTAAAAAAATAGTCCCAAAAGTTTAGACATCATTTGGTAATGCTTATTTGGTTAATGGAGAACTATGGTATCCTCCTAGAAACCAGCTTCTGTTCCCTTAGATTTTGACCCCCTTTATCTCCCACTGGCAGACTACATTCTGGTTGGCATCAAGTATATTATAATGAAAAATGTACATGGAAAACTCATCTCCACCTTTAAAATATTTAAAATATGTAAAACACTGGTGTTTGCTTAGTTGCTCTGAACAGCTTTCTTGGGCAGGACCGGCTAATGCTTACTGGGCAAAAGTAGGAGGCGTACCACTCCTAATTGGCCTAAAGCAGCTCAGTTATTCAATTATCCAGAGAAAGCTCAGAAAGAAACTCCCTATTGTTCCTGTTAATCTAGTTATTAATCACACAGTGTAAACTTATATGTTGTTCATAGAAATGGATTCTGTGCACGATGTTCCCAGTAATATAGGAAGTAGAACTTGTTAAAGATTATATAGAAGAATACTTTAAAACATTAAGAAGAGTTGATAATATTTAATCTGATAATACATTTTGCCTATTTTCTTGTAGTGTGCATCAGTTTCCTTTTGTGTGGCCTGAAGGTATTGTACTCGAGCTAGAGGTTAACATATAAAAATGGTGTGTGGAAAAAATAAAGTTAGAACAAAACTTAGCCTCAGATAATTGAGTCTGTGTTGCTTTGTTCTCCACCTCACCAATGCCATCCCACTCACCAGAGGGCACCATGACCCTTTGAGCTAGGGCTGGACCCTGGCAGTAAATTTATGCATTCAGCACCAATACGTATAAGTCATTGAAAAATTATGCAAGCACAGAAAGCTGTGACAACTGAGGGTCAGGTGTACCTGTGTTTTGTAAATCTCTCTCTGATTTCAAGTTGGTAATGTGATTGTGTTGGTAAATGTTGAGCTGTAGAAGTTCATTTATGAAGATAGACTGGAGTGAACATGAGAAAGCTTCTCCTTCACAAACCCTAATATCTGAGATATTTTCAACATTGTTTCTTGCTAAAAGGCAAAAATTAAGTCCAAATACTGTGCTAATCTTAACTTGAAAATGCCAAAATGGAAACAAAGCTATTTAGAACCTGGTGAGCATATTCATTTCGCAGAACTTGCTGATTCAATTCAATTGCCAGCATATTATTGAGACCATTATAATCTCTGCATTCCTGAGCATTGTCTTATTTCAAGGAATATTGCCTCTTTAAAAATCTAGATATCTGGTGAAGCATTTCTGGCTGGCACCACAGCTGCTTCCTAAATACTCTATAGTACTGACTCCTAATTATACCTGATACTTCTCCAACCTTTTTGTGTTCACTTGATTGAACAGAGGAGGAAATGTTGAGACTCTGGAGGATTGGCATGATCTGACAAGGTAGATGACTGCATGTTCTGAAGACCTGACTATGTGATTTGTTTGCTAAAAAACCACCCCAAGGCAGAGACAAATAATGTCCTTCAAATTCTGTACATCTATTTTGAGAACAATAATCCTCCAAAAATTGAGGGATGAAACAAGTGCCTGATGAGTGCAGGATGAGCACATTGTTACAGTCCATCACACAAAACTTGAACATGCATCTGTCTGATCCAGAGGAATGGTAGAAAGCTTGGAAGTTGAATTTTCAAACAGGGAGGAGTAAGAGTATTTCTTAAGCACTTAACAAAGATGGGTGTTGGAGAGGAAAACAAATTCCATGAGGGGACTCTAGAAGAGGTTGTCCTTGTGAGTTGTCTCCCCAGATATTCCAGGATTATTCTTCAGCTGCAATGTTCTATGCAAATACAGCACAATATCCAGTCCAGATCATTCTATAAGCAAGGATAGTTACTGCACACAAGTGCAATTGCAGAGGACATAATGGCACTCCCTCATTGCTGATTCTACCCTGAAGCTTACAAGGTATATCTTATTAAACATATGCAGATTTATCTTTCCTGATATATTACCTGGTAGGACAGGCCTTCCTTCACCACAGCACATACACCCAAGCACTTCAATTTACACATGTACAAAATTGTATACAGACCACTGAATGATGCATCTGGAAACAAAAAGTATGCAGCACAACATTGCAAATCAAAAGAAAAATATCTCTGTTAGGTTACAACAATGAAGAAAAATACTTAAGAAAAAAATCTTAACTTGAAACTCAGAGAGAACAATGGAAGTATGAAAGGTGTGGTGGAACTTTCAATGTAGGAAAAGGAGATCCTACAGCATTTCATAATTCCAAGTCTGTATTTGTAGGAAATACAGCCATTGACACCAATCATGCCATGTAAATAATATCCCTGATTTCATTTCTTGAATAGGATAATTTTAAACATTCTTTCTTGTGTCATCATTGCAGTAACATCAGAATAAAATAATTATCATTTTCTTGCTAAAAATCAGAACAGATCCTTCACTCATCACTACACAGCATCTTTTAAGACATACCTCAATATGAAGAAAGTCTGAAAAATTGCATCATTAATAATGAAACTTGAGCGATACAGGGAGAACAGATGTTATATAAGCCCTGTGGCTGCTGAACTATATCAGAGGAAGTAAACATATGTAGTCAGTGCTAATTCATAGAAGTCTTTAATAAATTATGTCTATAAACATTCAAAGCACAACAAGCTGAGTATAGCCAGGTCCAGGTGACTTTGTATTTTGTCAACCTCTTTTGGTTTTCAAGTTGATATTGGGGTTGTGTGGGTAAATGTTAAGTTGCAGAAGCCCATTTCTTTTACAAAGAGGCTTTAGTATGCTCCATAAAGCTCCTCATTTGCAAGCACTAGTGTCCATGATATTTTGAATGTTGTTCCCTGCTGAAAGGCAATAATGAAGTCCCAAGATGTTCTCAACCTGAACTTCAAAATGGGAAGATGGAAGAGAATCAATTTTAGATCCTGGTGTGAATTTTCATCATGTAGAACTTGCTGATTCAATAAAATTTCCAGCATATTAATGATACAATGTTAACCTCTACTTTCCTCAGAGATGTATCATCTTCAGTAATACTGTCTTTTAATAAATCCAGTTCTGTGTTTAAGAACTGTTGGCTGTCACATAGATGTCTGTTGAGTACTCTGTATTCAATGGGCTTCCATTTAAATCTGACACTTATTCAACCATTTTGTGCTCACTTCATTGATCAGAGGAGGAAATGTTTCATCTCTGGAGTATTGGCATGATCTGAAGAGGCCCTTTAAGGAGGATGACTGCATATTCTCCCAACCTGATTATGGGATATGCTTTGCAGAAGAAACAAAGGCAGGTCCAAATAATTTCTATCAAATTATATAGATCCCTGTTGAGAAAAATACAAACACCATCCTTTTTGTAGGACAAATTCCAATGTCTAGATTGTAATGAGTAGAGAAACATTTATCCCTGTCCCTTTAAAGAACAAGCATGTTGGAGCTGCTCAAGAGCAGACAATTATCCCAAGGAAATTATAGAGGCATGTGGCAGTAGGAGAATTAGGCTTTTGTAAGAAATATTACATGCTGTGATCTTTGGCATCACAGGAAATTAAGGGAGTCTTTCACACCTCAACACAAAACACTTAAAAGCCCAAACTGTTCACACTTGTCTCAATGTTTTCATTTCTTCCAGGCTATTCTTTTATGAAAATCTAACCATTGGGGTATGAATTGGGCCCCACTGTCCCAATTCATACCCCACTGGTTAGAATTGCTGGATCTTGCTTTTCCCCCCATGTATGTGGGTGTTTGGAAATGGTGGATTTCCTGGGCAAAGTCTGTTTCTTTGAAGAAAGGAATGTCTCAGCATCTTCAGGAACCACAGTCTGCAAATATATATAGGGAATGGGAAGAGGTGATGGATCACAGTCTCTATGAACCCATGAATAATCTTGCTCAGAGGAAAATAATCTCCATTAAGTTTTCAATCCTCCAGTAGTTATGTGTGCAGAAATTTTTTGCAACATTCTTTGCAGTGATATTATTTGCAGAAAGTCCTGTCCATTGAACTGTCAGTCCTTCAATTCTTCACAAAATACTGCTGCCCTGGTTTTTAGCCCACTCAAGAAATGCCCAACTTGTTTATCAGTGCTCTGGGGATATGAGATCAAAAGAGAGGAGAGCTACAGTATGTAGAGTAGAAGTGGCTGGCATGCTTGAGTTTGGTTTGGAAGGGGGTGGAATTTTTTGGCTCATGTAGGAGAATGAAGGCTCTATCTCTCCCCAGGGCATGTTTCTGGATCTTGGGCAACTTGGGTTTCCAAGAATGCATTGGACACCGTCCAAGTTTTTCTGCTCATATCACTTGCAATCACAGAAAGGCATTATGACAGCACAATGGGATCACAGTTACTATGGCAGCCAGAATCTCTTCAGGTCCTCTCTGTGGTGGAATCTTCAAAGAAAGGGCTGGCCCAGTTGTGCTGGTATGAGGGAAGAGGAAGCAGGGGTCTTATTTTTGCCACAAAAGTGATCCTAACCTCTTCAACCAGGAGAAGATTAATCAGCAGGGGTTTTGGGTGGCCCCCTCTGGCTTTGAGAATTCTGACTCCAGTCAAGAATATGGAGCATGCTGAAGCCTGACAGGTTGCCACAGGGTCCATGTTCATGAGGGCCAAAGTGTACACTTGGCCACAGGCATAATCATGATTTCCTAGGAATGGGGCCCTACTGCATTCGATTGTTTCCACCCAGGGATAGTGAACCCAGAAGTTATGCAGGAGTGCCAGCGGACACGTATGTCACCAAGCCTCAAAGAGGACACAGACACTCATCCTGGTCTTCACCACCTGGTACATTGCTGAGTCTGGAAATTGGCCTAGGACCATAGCAGTCACTTGAAATAATGGCCAATGTTGACATTTCAGTGCTGAGGAGCATGTGGGGAAGCTTGGTAGACTAGATGAAATTTGAACTAGAAAATATCACACTAATTCTTGTGTCATGCCAAATCTTTCCACGAAGGCCCCAACAAGAGATTGGATTGGAAGGGTGAGGAATTTTCTGGCTCATGTAGGAGAATGCAGACATTTTGTCTCCCCAGGACTTGTCACTTGGCCTTTGATAACATAGGTTTCTATGAATGGATTGGATGTCATCCTAGCTATGCTGTACATACTGCCTGCAGTCACATAAGGACATATGGGAGCACAATGTTGTGAAGGTTGCCATGGCAACCGCTCCCTCTTCAGGTCCTGGCTGTTGCAGAGGAACCTTTAAGAAAAGGGCCCACCCAGCTATGCTGGTAGGAGGGAAGAGGAAGCAGGTAAGGCTCGGTGGTCTTTTGTTTGCCATGAAGTGATCCTAATCTCTTAACACAGAAGAAGAGGGATCAGCATGTTTTTGGACAGGACCCCTTTGGCCTTGAGATATCTGACTCCATCAAAGATAAGGGATCCTTTTGAAGCCTGATAGGCTGACATACTCTCCATATCTCTGAGGTGCCAATGTGTTGGACTGGGGCCCCTCTGGCTTTGAAAATTCTGTATTCATCCAAGATAAGTGAACCTTGATATGCTGCCATAATATCTATGTCCAAGAGGGGCAGATGAGCTTACTTGTCCACAGAAAACATCACAATTTTCTGGGATTGGGGAACATACTGCAGATCATTTGTTCCCACCAGCCACAGTGGACCAGGGAGTGATGTGGTGGTGCCAAAGGAAAACTGGCTAACCAAGTCTAGGAGAGGCCACAGAGGCATGGCCCTACAAAGTAACTAATCCTGGTTTGCACTCACATAGTGCATTACTGTGTCAAAAACCTTAACTAGGGACTTAATAATTACTCACAATAATAGCTGATGGATAACATTTCAGAGTAGAGCAGACTGTTGTTTAGCTCGGTGGATTAGGGGAAGTTTAATTTGGAAATATAGCACCAAATGTTGTGTGATGTGAAACTTTTCAACGAATGCCCCAGAAACAGAGAGTTGGAACCTGTGATTTAGGAAATCTAATTATAAGTAAGGAGATGCTGTTCTCCCCAATGTCAAGAGGAGGGAGTGAATCACTAATCAATCAGGAAGAAGGATAGCAGATTTATGAAAATCAAGGCTTGCTCACACCACTGGCAAAGCCCCACAAGCTCTTCTGTTGTCTTCCAAAAATGTTGAACTCAGAAATTGTCTTGCTATGATTTTCCAAGGGGTCTTTCCACGCAGCTTTGATGCAGAAACCACCTTCACAATGTGACTTCACTTAAGGGGTAATTCTCTTGAAAGACCTATCACCTGTCTGAGAAAAGGCCCTCTGGCAAATTTCCATGGAGCACTTACCAGCAGCTTGTAGATGCAGATGACAGGTGATTGTCACTGACCTTGGCAAAACCATCCTCCAAGAATGGGAAACTAAAGTTTGAAGGAAATGCCTGATGAGGACAAGATAAACTTGGGCCTCCAATGATACAGGTAAACCAGGCTTTACATAACCCCTGTGGCTCCTGAATGATATCAGTGGAAGTTAATTCATGAATTCAGCATCAATTCATGAGTCTTTAATAAATGATGCCTGTAAAAATGCAAAGAACAATAAAAACTGAGTAAATCGAGAGCCATGTGCCACTATGTTTTGTGTACTTCTCTGTTTTCAATTTGATATTGTGGTTTTGTTGGAAAACATTGAGGTGCAAAAGTCCACTTCTTTGGCAAAGGACCTGGAGTGCACCCCAGAAAGCTTCTCATTCCCAAAACATAGTGCATGTGATATTTTGAATGTCCTCTTTTGCTGAAAGTCAACAATGTAGTACTAATATATGCTAAACCTGAACTTCAACATTTGAAATTGAATGAGGATCAATATTAGACCCTGGTGAGCATTTTCATCTTGTACACCATACTGATTCAATATACTTGCCAGCTTAATAATGGGAACATTATTACCTCTTCTTTTCTCAGTGCTGTCTCATCTTCAGGAATACTGCCTCTTAAGAAATCTAGGTCCCTTTGGCTGACACACAGATGCTTGCTGAATACTCTTTTCAGAATGAGCTTCCTATAAAATCTGATAGTTATCCATCTATTTTGTTTTCACTTGATTGATCAGAGAAGAAACTGTAGAGACACTGCAGCTTTTGCATGATCTGAAGAGGCCCTTTAAGGTAAATGACTACATGTTCTGCAGATCTGATTATATGATATACTTTGCAGAAAAACCACCCCAAGTCAGATCAAAATAATTTCTATCAAATTGTGTAGATCTCCTTTGAGGACATTCCATTCAGCATCCTTTGTTGCAGTTCAAATCCCAATGTCTAGCGAATAATGAGGAGTGAGAGAGTTATCCCTGTCACATAAAGGAACAAGAATGTTTTAGCTGCTCAATGTGTAGGCATTTATCCTAGGGAACCATGTGTCATGTGGCAGTAGGAGAAGTAGGCACTTGTAGGAAATATTAAATGCTCTATTCTTTGTGACAAGAGGAAATTGAGGGAATATTTCAACCTGAACACCAAAACCTTACAATTCCAAACTTCTCAAGCCTGTCTCATTACTCCCCAGTATTCCCTTGAGGGAAATCTAATTGTCAGGGTCATTGCATATCTCAGGGTAGGTGCTGGATTCTGCTTTTCACCTCAGGTATGGGGGTGCTTGTAAAAGTAGATTTCCTGGCCAATGTCTTTTTCTCTGTATAAGGGTATTTCTCAGAAGTTTCATGAGACACAGTCTGTACATAGGTATAGAAAATGGTAAGTGATAATGGATCACAGGATCTTTGAACACATGAATAATATTAGCTCAGAGGTATGTAATCACCATTCAATTTAAATTGTTCAGTTGTTATGTGTGCAGAAATTCCTCTCAACATTCTCAAAGTGATTTTATTTGTAAAAAGTCCTGCCATTTGAACTGTCAGTCCTTCATTTCTCTGAAAAATGCTGCTACTCTGGTTTTTATTCTACAGAAGAAATTCCTAAGTTATTGCTAGTGCTAGTGGGACATGAGAGCAAAAAGGATTAGAGCTATGCATGTAGAGTGGAAGGGGCTGTCATGCAGCAATTCGATTTGGAATTGCATGGAATTTTCTGGCTCATGTAGGAGAATGCAGGTTTTTTCTCTCTCCAGGTTTTGTCACTGGGCCTTGGGCAACCTGGATTTCCATGGATGGTTGCCTGTCATCCTAGCTGTGTTGCACAAGCTGCCTGCAGTCACAGAAAGGACGTATGATACCACAATGATGTCAAGGTTACCTTGGCAAATGGAACCTCTTCAGATCCTGGCTGTTGCAGAGGAACCTTCAAGAAAAGGGCTGGTCCAGCTACTATGGTAGGAGGGAAGATGAACCAGGTAAGTCACAAGGGTGATTTGTTTGCCACAAAAGTGATCCTAAAGTCTTAGGACAGGAGAAGAGGAGTCAGAATGTGTTATGTGTGGGGCCCATCTGGCTTTGAGATATCTGACTCCATTCAAGATAAGGGAGTCTGCTGAAGCCTGACTGGCTGCCATTCTGTCCATATCTGTGAGGTTCAAATGTGCTCACTGGGACACATGAGGCATCCTGATTTTCTTTGAAAAAGGAAACCCTCCAGGAAAATTGTCCACTCCAGGTGCAGTGGACCATGCAGTGATGTGGGGGTGTCAGAGGATGCATGAGTCACCAAGTCTAGCAGAGACCACAGGGGCATGTCCCTTCAAAGACACTCATCCTAGACTGGACTTACCAGGTATAATTCGGAGTTGGGAACATGGCCTATGACCTTAGCAGATACACTCAATGATGGCCAATGGATGACAATTCAGAACAGAGGAGCATGTGGGTCTGCTCGGTGGGTTTGGTGAATTTTGAACAGGAAAATATCACACCAAACATGGTGTGATGCCAAAACTTTCCATGAGTGCCCCAACAGGAGACAGATGGAACCTGGGATCTAGAAATTCTTTGTAAAATAAGGAGATGCTGATCTCCCCAATATTGAGAAGAGAGAGTTAATCACTAATCAATTAGGAAGGCGGCTAGAAGTTTGCTGGAAATTGAGGAAAGACATTCTGTTCTCACACCACTGGCTAGGTCCCACCACCTCTTCTGTTGCCTTACAATTATGGTGCACTTCAAAATTGTCTTGGCATTATTTTCCAAGGCGCATTTCCAATCACTCTTTGATGCATAAACTTCTTCACAATGTGACTTCACTTAAGGGTTAATTCTCTTGAATTGCCTATCTCCTCTCTGAGAAAAGGCCCTCTTGCACATTTCAAATGATCCCTTAACCAGAAGCTGGAAGATGCAGATTACAGGTCAGTGTCAGAGAACCAGGAACAACCATGCTTGAAGTACATGAAACTGAGGGATTAAGAAAGTGCCTGATGAAGACAGGATGAACCTGGGCCTCAAATGATACACAGAAACCAGGCTTTAGCTGATCCCTGTGACTCATGAATGATATCAGTGGAAGTCAATAAGATATTCAGTGCCAATTCACACAAGATTTAAACAAATGATTTCTATATAAATGCAGAGCAGAAAAAAATGTGTCAATCAGGGACACGAGTCACTGTGTTTTGTCTACATATCTCTGTTTTCAAGTTGATAATGTAATTTTGTTGGAAAGCATTGAGGTTAAATGTCCACTTTTTGACAGAAAGACTGAACTCCACTCCAGAGAGCTTCTCTTTCAGA
>JAJEJO010047944.1:191957-224234 GCA_020662805.1 Glaucomys volans
AGAAACCTTATTGTATGTGGTATTTGATGTCCTTTTTTGCTGAAAGGCAACAGTGAAGTCCCAATAGGTGTTAAACCTGAACCTCAAAATGAACAAATTGAAAAGAATCAATTTTGGTACTTGGTGAGCATTTTCATCTTGTAAAACATGCTGATTCAGTACACTTGCCAGCTTATTAATGAGAACGTTATAGCCTCTAAGATCTCATAGTTGTCTCATCTTCAGGAATACTACCTCTTAAGCAATCCAGGTCATTTGTTACATATTTTTGACTGGCACACAGGTGCATCCTGAATACTCTCTTTAGAAACGACTTCCAATTATGTCTTATAGTTATCCACCATTTTCTGTTCACTTAATTGATCAGAGTTGGAAACATTGAAACACTGGGGTATTGGCATGATCTGAAGTGGCTCTTTAAGGTAGATGACTACTTGTTCTGTAGATCTGACTATGTGATATGCTTTGCAGACAAACCACCACAAGGTATATCCAAATAGTTCATATCAAATTCTGTTGATCGCATTTGAGAACAATCCAGGGAGCATCATTTGTTGCAGTTCAAATGCCAAAATCAAGGGAGTAATGAGGAGAGAAAGATTTTTCCCTGACTCCTTAAGGAGCAAGACTGTGAAGCTGCTCATTATGCAGACAATTATCCAAGGGAACCATGGAGGCATGTGGCAGTAGGAGATGTAGGCATTTGTAGGAAATGTTATATGCTCTGATCTTTGAGACCATGGGAAATTGAGGGAATCTTTCACACCTGAAAATCAAAACCCTACAATCCCAACCACTCACAGCAGTTTCATTCCTTGTAGGTTTCTCCTTGAGGGAATTCTGACCAGCAGGGCTATGCAAAGCCCAGTGGAGGTGCTGGATATTGCTTTTCACCTCACTTATATAGGTGCTTGGAAAAGTGGATTTCCTTGGCAAATTCCGTTTCTCTGAATAATGGAATATCTCAGCAACTTCATGAGGTACAATCTGTACATATTTATAGGAAATGGGAAGAGGTGATGAATCACAGGACATATGAAAACTTGTATAATATTAGCTAGGAAATAAATAATCCCCATTCAGCTTTTAAACGTCCAGTATTTATGTGTGCAGAAATTACTCTCGAAATTCTTGACATTATTTGCAGAAAATCCTGTACATTGTTGTGTCAATTCTTCATTTCTCCAAAACATGCTGCTACTCTAGTTTTGATCCCACTCAAGAAATGCCTATCTTGTTTAACAATGTTCCTTGGGCATGAGAGAAAAAGAGAGGAGAGCTACGGTATGTGTAGTGGAAGGGGTTGGCATACGAGAATTTGGTTTGGAGGGTCGTGGAATTTTCTGTCTCTTGTAGGAGAATGCAGATTTTCTCTCTCCCCAGAGCTTGTGTTTGGGATTTGGGCAACATGGTTTTCCATGAATGGTTTGTCTGTCATCATAGCTGCACTGCACATTCCATGCATATGGCACAGATATGCCATATGACAGCCCAATGATATCATGGTTGATATGACAACTACAACCTCTATTTGTCATGGCTGTAGGGAAGGATTCTTCAAGAAAAGGGCTGGCCCAGTGCACACTTCAGACCCTCACAGTTATAGACAGTACAGCAGCCAGTCAGGTTTCAGCAGGTTCAAATATCTTGGATGGAGGGAGTTGTCTCAAAGCCAGAGGGGTCCTGCTCAACACAAGCTGATTTCTCTTCTCCTGTCCTCAGAGGTTAGAATCACTTTTGTGGCAACAATAAAGAACCCTGGGACTTACCTGCTTCCTCTTCCCTCCTACCATGATACCTTGGCCAGTCCTTTCTTTGAGGGTTCCTCAACATCAGGCAGGATTTGGAGGTTCTGGTCACCATGGCAACCCGGCCACCATTGTGTTGTCATATGCCCTTTCTGTGACTGCAGGGGTTAGGTCCAGTTCAGCTATGAAAGCAGCCAAGCTATCCAAAGAAATTCAAGTTGCCCAATGCCCAGCATCAAGCTCTGGGGAGATAAAAAACCTGCCTTCTACTACATGAGCCAAAAAATTTCATGGCCTTCAAAACCAAATGCCCGCTTGCCATCCACTTTCACTCTACATATTGTAACTCTCTTCTCTTTTGCTCTTATGTTCCAGGAACACTGGTAAACAAATGAGGCATTTCTTGAGTGGGATCAAAATGAGTGTAGCAGCATTTTGCAGAGAAAAAAAGGACTGAAAATTGAGTGGACTGGCTGCTGTACTGTCTATAACTGTGAGGGTCTGAAGTGTGCACTTGGCCACAGGAGGCATTGTGATTTCCTGGGAATGAGGATCCTGATGCAGGCAATTTGTCCCCACCAGGTAGAGTGGATCATGAATTGATGTGGGGGTGCTGAAGGACATGTAGGTCACCAAGTCTAGCAGAGGCCACAGGGGTATGGCCTGATGAAGACTTTGTCTTGGTCTGCCCTCTACCAGTACATTGCTGAGTTGGTAAACTGGCCTAGGGTCTTAGAAGATACTTGCAATGATGGTCAATGGATGACTTTTCAGAACAGAGGATCATGCGGGGCAGTCTGGTGGTTTAGGTGAGGTTTGAACTGGAAAACATCACACCAATTCTGGTGGAATGCCAAACTTTCAAGAATGCCACAACAGGACATAGTTGGAAATTGGGATTTAGAAATTCTAAGTAAAAGTAAGGAGATGCTTTTCTTCCCAATGTTGAGAGGAGGGAGTTAATCACTAATCATTTAGGATGGAGGCTAGCAGGTTGCTGGCAATCGAGAAGAGACATTCTATGTTCCCCCAACTGACCAGGCCCCACCACCACTTCTGTAGCCTTACAAATACAGTTCAGTCAGATATTGCCTTTCTTGATTTTAAAAGCAGCCATTCCACTCACAATTTGGTGCAGAAACACCTTCACAATGTGTCTTCACTTAAGACATAATTCTCTAGACCTGTCTGAGACAGGTCCTCTGGCATATTTCAAAGTAGTTGCAGACTACAGGTCAGTGTCACAGATCCTGGCACAACCATTATCCAGTACCATGAAACTGAGGGATGAAACAAGTGCCTGATGAGGACAGAAGGAACTTGATCCTCGAATGAAACAGGGACACCAGGCTTTACATAACCTCTGTGGCTCCTGAAAGATATCAGTGGAATTTAGTTCATAAATTCATAGGCAATTTATGCAAGTCTTCAATAAATGATGTCTGTAAAATTGCAGAGAACAAGAAGTTGAGTAAATCAAGGTCCTCAGGCTGTTGTGTTTTGTCTACATCTCTCTGTTTCCAAGTTGATATTTCAGTTATTTTGGAAAATGTTGAGGTGTGGAAGTCCACTTCTTTGGTAGGGAGACTGCAGAGTGCCCCAGAAAGATTCTCTTTCACAAACATTTATGCAGATTAAATTTTCAATGTCCTTTCTTACTGAAAGTCAACAATGAATTGCCAAAATGTGCTAAACCTGAACTTCAGTATAAGATAAAGGAAAAGAATCATTTTGAGACTCTGGTGATCATTTTCATCCTTTACAACTTGCTGATTCAATCCACTTGCCGGCATATTGATGAGACTGATATACCCTATACATTCCTCAGCGTTTTCTCCCCTTCCAGAATACTCACTCATAAGACAACCAGTTATCTACAGAAGAACATTTTTTTCTGGCACCCATATGCTTGCTCAATACTCTCTTTAGAATGGGCTCCCAATTAAATCTGATAGTTTTCCAACCATTTTGTGTTCACTCAATTGATCAGAGGAGGAAATGTTGAGATACTGGCGGGTTGGCATGATCTGAAGAGGCTCTTTAAGGTAGATGACTGCATGTTTTGCAGATTTGACTATGGGAAATGTTTTGCAGAAAATCAACAAAAGTTTGATCCAAATAATTTCTATCAAATTCTGTTGATCACTGTAATGAACAATTCAGCAAGCATCCTTTGCTGTAGGTCAAATTCCAATATCTAGGTAGTAATGAAGAGAGAAAGATTTATCCATGTCCCTTTAAGGAACAAGACTGTTGTAGCAGCCCAACCAGCAGAAAATTATCTGAAGGAGTCATGGAGGCATGTGGAAATAGTAGGCATTTGTAGGAATTATTATGAGCTCTGATTTTTGGGACTACTTTAATTTGAGGTAATTTTTCATAGCAGAACATCAAACCCTTATAAACCCAAACAACTTACACCTGTCTCAAAGTTTTCATTACTCTTGGGCTTTTCCTTGAGGAAGTTCTAACCAGAGGGACCAAATGCATATCCCAGTGGAGGTGCTTTATCCGCTTTTCACCTCAGGTATGTGGGTGCTTGGAAAATCTGGATTTCCTAGGCAATGTCCATTCCTCTGAAAGAGGGAATATCTCAGCAGCTTCATGGGTCACACTCTGTAAATATGTACATGTATTGTGAAGAGGTGATCTGTCATTGGTCTATGAACACATTAATAATATTTGATCAGAGAAAAATTATCTCCAGTTTTCAAACTTCCAGTGTTTCTGTGGGCAGAAATTCCTCTCAACATTTCTTGCAGTGAGATTATTTGCAGAAAGTCCTGTTACTGAACTGTCAGTCTGTAAATTGCTGCTACCCTGCTTTTGTTCCCACTCAAGAAATGACTGACTTGTTAACCAGTGCTCCTGGGACATGAGAGCAAAATAGAAGACAGTTACTGTATGTAGAGTGGAAATGACTGGCATGAAGGAGTTTGGTATGGAAGGGCATGGAATTTTCTGGATCATGTAGGAAAATACAGGTTTTGTCCCTCCCCAGGGCTTGTTGCTGGGCCTCATGCAAATTGAGTTTCCCTGAGTGGTTCTGCTGTTATCCTTGCTGTGGGGCACATATTGCCACCAGTCACAGAAAGGCTCATCACAACACAAAGGTGCCATGGTTGCCATGGCAATCAGAAACTATTCAGGTCTTGGCTGCTGTGGAGGAGTCATTATGACAAGGGCTCAGACAACTGTGCTGGTAGGAGGAAAGAGGAAGAAGATAAGACCCAGTGGTACTTTGTTTTCCATAAAAGCAATCCTAAGCTCTTCTACCAGGAGAAGAGGAATTGGCATGTGTTGTGCGTGGGGCCCCTCTAGCTTTGAAACATCTGACTCCATCCAAGATAAGGTACACTGCTGAAGCCTGATATGCTGCCATACCATCCATATCCACAAGGGGTCATGTGTTCACTTGGCCACAGGAGGCATCATGATGTCCTGGGAATGGGGAACCTGCTCCAGACAATTGGTCCCCACCAAATGAAGAGGAACAGGAAGTGATGCAGGCATGCCCCAGGATGCATAGCTCACCAAGCCTAACCCAGACCACAGGAGCATGACCCTACAACAACACTCACCCTGGTCAGGATTCACCTGATACATTGCTGAGTTGGGAAGCTGGCCTTGGGCCTTAGAAGGCACTCAGAATTATGGTGATGGATGTCACTTCTGAGCAGAGGAGCATGCAGGGCATCTCAGTTGGTTAGGTAAAGTTTGAACTGAAAAACATCATACCAATTCTGGTGTGATGCAAAACCTTTCCATGAATGTGCCAACAAGAGACAGTTGGAGCCTGAGATTTAGGACTTAGAATAAGTATGGACAAGCTGGTCTCCCTAAGGTCAAGGGGAGGGAGTTAATCACTAATCAATTAGGTACGAGTCTAGCAGGTTTCTGGAAATCCAGGGGAGATTCTATGCTCACTCCACCAACCAGGCCCCACCATCTCTTCTGTTTCCTTACAATTCAGTACACTCAGAAATTGCCTATGATTTTCCAATTGGTCCTTCCACTCAACCTTTGATGCACTAACACCTTCATAATGTTCCTTCTCTAAAGGGGTAATTATCTTGAACTGCTATCATCTTTCTGAGAACAGACCCTCTGGAACATTTCCAAGGATCCCTTACTGACCAGCTGGAAGATGCAGACTACAGGTAAATGTTTGGAGGATTGTTGGCACAACCATCCTTTAAGAACATGAAACTGAGTGATGAAATAAGTGCCTGATGAGGACAGGATAAACCTAGACCTTGAGTCATAGGAAATCTTGGCTTTACATGACCCCTCTGGCTCCTGAGTATCAGTGGAAGTTAGTTTATGTATTCAGTGTCAACTCAAACAACTCTTTAATAAATGATATCTGTAAGAATGCAAAGCACAAAAACATTCGTGAATTGAAGGCCACGTGCAGCTGTGTTTTATCTATATCTCTCTGTTTTCAACTTCCTATTGTAGTTGTTTTGGAAAATGTTGAGGTGTAGAAATCCACTTTTATGGCAGAGAGACTGAAGTGGGTCCCTGAATGCTTCTAATTCACTAACTCTAATGCAGATTAAACTTTCAATGTCCTATCATGCTGAAGGCAAAAGTGAAGTATCAATATGTGCTAAACCTGACCTTAAGAATGTGAATGGAAATGAATCTATTTCAAACCCTGGTAAGAAATTTCATTTTGTACAACTTTCTTATTCAATTCACTTGAGAGAATTTGAATGAGACCATTATAACTACTATGTTCCTCAGGGATGTCTCATCTTCAGAAATACTGCCTCATAAGACCTCCAGGTCTCTGCAGAAGCACTTTCATCTGGCACACGGACGCTTCATGAATACATTCTTTAGAATGGGCTTCCAATTAAATCTGATACATATACAACTGTTTTCTGTTCACTATAATGATCAGAGGAGGAAATGTTAAGACACTGGATGGTTGGCATTATCTGAAGAGGCTCTTTAAGGTAGATGACTGCATGTTCTGCAGACCTGACTATGGAAAATGTTTTGCAGAAAACCACCAAAAGTTTGATCCAACTAATTTCTATCAAATTCTGTAGAACACAGTTGAGAACAACCCAGCCAGCATCTTTGTTGCAATTCAAATAAAAATGTCCAGAGAGTAATGAGGAGAGAAAGATTTATTCCTGTCCCTTTAACAAACCAGAATGTTGTAGCTGCTCAATGAGGAGACAATTTTTTGAGGGAAACATGAAGGCATATGGCAGTAGGAGAAGTGGTCATTTGTAGGGACCAATATGATGTTTGGGATCACAGGAAATTGAGGGAATCACTTACACCTGAGCACCAAACCCTTATGATACTAAACTGTGCACACCTCTCTCATTGTTCTCATACCTCCCATGCACTTCCTTGAGGAAAATCTAAACCTGGGGCCAAAAGCAAATTTTGGTGGAGGTGGTGGATCTTAATTTTTACCTTAGTTATGTGGTTTCTTGGAAAATTTGGATTTCCAGGGCAAAGTCTGTTTCTCTGAATAAGGGAATGTCTTAGCAATGCCAGGAGACACAGTTTGTAAATATGTACAGGTAAAAGTAAGAGAAGATGGATCACAGGATCTGTGAACTCTTGAATATTATTTCCTCAGCAATAAATTATTTTCATTCAGTTTTCAAACTTCCAGAAGATATGTGTGCAGAAATTCTTCTCATCATTCTTTACATCAGACTGCAGAGAATCCTCTCCACTAAACTGTCAGTTCTTCATTTCTCCATAAAATGCTGTTACCCTGGTTATATCCGACTAAAAAATGGGTTCACAGGAAATTGAGGGAATCTGGGACACGAGAGTAAAGAGAGGAGTTATAGTACATAGAGTGGAAGGGGCTAGCATGTGGGAGTTTGGTTTTGAAGGGCATAGAATTTTCTGGCTCATGTACGAGAATGCAGGTGTTTTCTCTCCCCAGGTCATATTTCTGGTCCTTGGGAAACTTGGGTTTCCATGAATGGCTTGACTGTCATTGTAGCTGTGCTGCACATACTGCCTGCAGTCACAGAAAGACACAATGACAGTACAATGGTGTCATGGTTGCCATGGCAACTAGAACCTCTTCAGGTACTGGTTGCTGCAGAGGAACCTTCAAGGAAAAGGCTGTCCCAACAGTGCTGTTAGGTGGGAAGAGGAAGCAGGTAATTTCCAGTGGTCTTTAGTTTGCCACAAAAGTAATCCTAACATCTTAGGACAGGAGAAGAGGAATAGGCATGTGTTGTGGGTTTGGTCCTTCTGGCTTTGTGATATCTGACTTCATCCAAGATAATGGAGCCTGCTGAAGCCTGACAGCCTCCCATACCATCCATGTCCACGAGAGACCAATGTGCTCACTAGGCCACAGGAGGCATCATAATTTTCTGGGAATGGGGAACCTGCACCTGACAGTTGGTCCCCACAAGGTTTAGTCGACCAGGGAGTGATGTGGGGGGTACCTAAGGATGCATGGGCTAGGAAATCTAGCCCAGGTCACAGGGGCAGGACCCTACAAGGGCACTGGTCATGGTCTGAACTCACCCAGAACATTACTGAATCGGAAAACTGGACTGGGCTTTTGCAGCTACTTGAAATTATTGCTGATGTCATTTCTGAGCAGTGCAACATTCCAGGTAGGTCAATGAATTAGGTGAAGTTTCAACTGGAAAATATCCCACCAGCTATGCTGTGATACCATACCGTTACAGGAGTTCCCAAACAGGAAACAGTTTTAACCTGGGATTTAGGACTTCTAAGTAGAAGTAAGGAGATGCTGATCTTCCCAATGTTGAGGGGAGGGAGTTAATCAGTAATTAATTAGGAAGCAGTCTAGAAGGTTGCTGGCCATTGAGGAGAGGCATTCTATGCTCATGTCAACTGCAAGACCCCACCACCACATCTGTTTCCTTGCAATTGGAGTGAACTCAGAAATTGACTTGTTATGATATTCCACAGGGCCTTTCCACTCAATATTTCATGCAGAAACACCTTCAAATGTGACTTCACTTAAGTGGTAATTCTCTGGAATTGCCTTTCACCTGTCTAAAACAGGGCCCTCTGACACATTTCCCAGTACCACTTACAAAGCACCAGGTAGATGCTTTCTCTAGGTCAATGTCACTGACCCTGGCACAACCATCCTCTAAGATCATGAAACTGAGGAATGAAGCAAGTGCCTGATAAAGATAGGATGAAACTGGGTAACCAATGGTACAGGGATATCAGGGTTTACATTCCCCCTGTGGCTTCTGTATGATATCAGTGGAATTTATTTCATGTGTTCAGTGCCAATTCATACAAATCTTTAATAAATGTTTTGTAAAAATTTAACACAAAAAACAGTGCATCAATGGCCACGTGCAGCTGTGTTTTGTCTTCATCTCTCTCTTTTCAAGTTGATATTGTGGTTGCTTTGGAAAATTTTGCAGTGTAGAAGTCACTTCTTTGGCAGAGATAATGAAGTGTGTCCAAAAAGCATCTACTTCAGTAACCCTAATGCAGATTAAATTTTCAATGTCCTATCTTGCTGAAAGGCAAAAATGAATTCCCAATATGTGCTAAACCTGAACTTAAAAATGCGACAATGGAAAAAATCAATTTGAGAATTTGGTGAGCATTTTCATCTTGTACAACTTGCTGATTCCATCCACTTGTCAACATATTAATGAGACCCTTGTAACCACTAAGTTCCTCAGAGTTCTCTCATCTTCAGAAATACTGCCTCTTTAAACATCCGAGTCTCTGCAGAAGCACTTTAACTGGTACACAGATGCTTCCCAAGTACCCTCTTTAGAATGTGCTTCCAATTAAAACTCTTAGTTAATCAACCATTTTCTGTTCACTTGATTGTTCAAAGGAAGAAATGTTGAGAAAATGGAGGTTTGGCATGATCTGAAAGGCTCTTTAATGTAGATTACTGCATGTTCTGCAGACCCGAGAATGGGATATGTTTTGCCAAAAGTCCACCCAAGGCAGAGACAAATAATTTCTATCAAATTCTTTCAATCACATTTGAGAACAAACCAGCCAGCATCCTTTGTTGCAGGTCAAATCCCAATGTCTGTGGAGGGATGAGGAAAGAAATATCTATCCCTGTTCCTTTAAGGAACATGAGTGTTGTAACTGCTCAAGCAGCAGACAATTATCCAAGGGAAGCATGGAGGCATGTGGCAGTAGGAGAAGTAGGCATTTGTAGGAATTACTATAAGCTTTGGTTTTGGGATCAGAGAAAATTGAAGGAATCACTCACCTGAACATCAAACCCTTACAAATCCAAAGTGCTCACACCTCACTCATTCCTCCCAGACGTTTCCTTGAGAAAAATCTTAACAGTGAGTCCAAATGCATATTTCCATGGAGGTTCTGATATTGATTTTCACCTCAGGTATGTGGTTGCTTGGAAAAGTTAGATTTCCTGGGCACAGTCTTTCTCTGAATAAGTGAATATCTCAGCAAGATTATGAGGCACAGTCTGTAAATATGTGTAGAGAATGGGAAGAGGTGATCAATCACATGATCTGTGAACTCATGAATAAAATTTGCTCAGAGATAAATTATTCCCATTCAGGTTTCCAATTCCAATAGTTTTGTGGGAAGAAATTCTTCTCAACCTTCTTTGCAGTGGAATTATTTGCAGAAATTCCTGTCCGCTGAACTGTCAGTACTACATTTTAAACCAAATTATGCTACCCTTTTTAGATCCCACTCAAGAAATCTACTTTTTTGAAGCACCCACATACCTAAGGTGAAAAGAAAGATCCAGCACCTCCACTGTGATACGCATTTGGCCCAGTTGCTTAGAATTTCCTCAATGAAAAGGTAAGGAGAGACATTCTATTCTCACTCCACAGACCAGGCCCCAAGATCTCTGCTGTTCCATACAATTAGGGTGCACTCAGACATTTTCTTGTTATGATTTTCCAAGGGGACCTTCCACTCCCCCTCTGATGCAGAAAGACTCCTGAATGTGTCTTCATTCATTATGAAACTCTCTTGACCTACCTATCGCCTTCCCAAGTAATGGTCCTCTGGCATAATTCTGGGGAAACCTTAACTAGCTTCTCCTAGATGCAAATTACAGGTCAGTGTCACAGACACTGCCACAACCATCCTCCAAAAATGTGAAACTGAGGGAACCTGTGCCTGATGAGGACAGGACATACCTGGACCTTGAATAATGCAGGGAATTAATTCCTTACATATCCCTTGTGGATCCTGATGATATCATCAGAAGTTAATTTTTGTATTCAGTGCCAATTCATACAAGACTTTAATAAATGATCCCTATAGAAATGCAGAGCTCAAAAAACTGAATGATTGATGGTCATGTGAAGCTGAATTTGTCTTCATCTCTCTGTTTTCAAGTTGATAATTTGGTTGTGTTTGTAAATGTTGAGGTGTAGAAGTTCACCTCTTTTGCAGAGAGACTGGAGTGCACTCCAGAAAGCTTATCCTTCACAAACCCTAGTGCAGGTGATATGTTCATTGTCATTTCTTGCTGAATGGCAACAATGAAGTCCCAATATGTGTTAAACCTGATCTTAAAAATGTGACAATGGAAAATAATCAATTTTAGACCCTGGTGGGTCTTTTCAACTTGTAGAACTCACTGATTCAATACACTTGTCAGCATTTTAATGAGACCTTTATAATCTCTGCATTCCTAAGAGATGTCTCATAATTAGAAATATTGCCTCTTAAGAAATCCAGCTTTTTGAAGATGCACTTTAGGCTGGCAACAGAGCATCTTACTGAATACTCTCTTTTGAAGGGGATTTCAATTAAATCTGATGTTTTTCTAGCCATTTTATGCTCACATCAATGAAGGGAGGAGGAAATGTTGAAACACTGGCGGTTTGGCATTATCTGAAGAGGTGGAATAAGGTAGATGACTGCATGCTCTGCAGACCTGACTGTGATATACTTTGTCAAAAAAACACCCAAGGCACAGCCAAAAAATTCTATCACATTCTGAAGATCTCTTTTGAGAACAATACAGCCATCATCCTCTGTTGCAGGTCAAATCCCAATATTTAGGCAGTATAAGGAGAGGAAGATTTATCACTGTACTTTTAGGAATAGAGTGTTCTAATTATTCAATCAGCAGAAAATTTTCCAAGGGAATCATGGAGGCACTGGCAGTAGGCATGTATAGAAAATATTATTAGCCCCGATCTTTGGGACCAATGACACTGAGAAAATCTTTCACCCCTGAACCCAAAAATTATACAATCACAAACTTCTCACATGCACCACATGTTCCTGCATGCATTTTGAAAGAGTTCCTGCAGCATTTTGAAATTCCAAGTACTTATATGGACGAATTTCAGGCACCCACTCCAATCTTGCTATGTATCTCATGTCCCTTCAATAGTATTATTTTAAATAGGCTTTCTTGGATCATTGCTGCAGTATCATCAGAATCAAATCATTCTCATTTTCTTGATAAAAATCAGAATATACAATCCTTCACATATCCCTGCACAGTATCTCTTAAGACACTCCTCAAAATGAACAAATGTCTGAATAAGTGCGTTATTAATAATTAACCTGGATCTCAAGTGATACAGGGAAACCAGGGTTTACATAGTCCCTGTGGCTACTGACTGATATCAGCAGAAATAAACTTATGTGTCCAGTGCCAATTCATACAGGTCTTTAATCAATTATGTGTATAACATGCAAAGCACAATAAAATGAGTACAGCTAGGGACACCTGCACCATTTTTTGTCTACATCTCTCTGCTTTCAAGTTGATATTGGGGTTGTGTGGAAAACAATGAGGGCTAGAAGCCCAGTAATTTTGCAGAGAGACTGCAATGCACCCCAGAAAGCTTCTCTCTCCCACAACTTATTGCCAGTAGTATTTTGAATGTCCCTGTTGAAAGGCAACAATGATGTTCCAAGATATACTCAACCTGAACTTCAGGGAAAGAAAATTTAGTAGAATCCATATTACACAACTGGTGAGCATTTTCATGCTGTAGAACTTGCTGGTACAATACACTTGCCAGTATATATCAATGAGACCGATACATCCTCTGCATTCCTGAGATTTTTCCCATCTTCAGGAGTACCGACTTCAGAAATCTTGGTCTCTGGGGAAGCACTTTTTCTTGGCACCACAGCTCCTAGCTGAAAACTCTCTTTAGACTGGGCTTCCAATTAAATCTTATACTTATCCAACCTTTCTGAGTTCACTTGATTGAACAGAGGAGGAAAGTTTGAGGTACTGGATGGTTAGTGTGGTCTGAATAGGCTCTGTAAGGTAGATGACTACATGTTGTGCAGGCCTGATAATGTGTTATACTTTCAGAGAAACCACCCAAGGCAGAGCCCAGTAATTTCTATCAAATTCTGTAGAAGGATTTGGAGAACAACCCAGTCGGAAACCTTTGGTGCAGGTCAAATTCCAATGTCTAGGTCGTCATGAGGAGACAAATTCTCATCCCTGTCGCATTAAGAAAAAAGAGAATTGTAGCTCCTCAATGAGCAGAAAATTATCAGAGGGAACCAGGGAGTGTGTGAAAGTAGAAGAAGAGCTGTAGAAAATATTATATGCCCTGATCTTTGGGACCAAAGGAAATTGAGTGAATCTTTCACACCTGACAACAAAATCCTCACATCAGAACATGCTCAAAACTGTCTCTTTCTTTTCATTCCTGCTGGCCTTTTCTTGAGGAAATTCTAACAAGCTGGGCCAAATGCATAGGCCAGTGAAAGTTCTTAATCTTGCTGTTCACCTGAGATAAGCAGGTGCTTGAAAAATTTGGTTTTCCTGGGAAAAGTCTGTTTCCTTAGGGAATGTCTCAGAAGCTTGGCAAGGCACAGTGTGTAAATATATAGAGAGAATGTGAAGAGGTGATGGCTCACACGATCTGTGAATCCATGAATAATATTTGCTCAGAAAAAAATTCATCCGCATTCAGTTTTCAATCTTCCAGTGTTCATGTTTGCATGAATTTCTCTCAACATTCTTTCCAGTGAGATTATTTGCAGAGAGCTCTATTCCTTGAACTTTCAGTCCTTCTTTTCTCCACAAAATTCTGCTATACTGGTTTTGATCCCAATCAAGAAGTGTCTATCTTGTTTCCCTGTGCTCCTGGGGTTTGAGAGCAAGAGAGATGAGAGCTACAGTATGCAGAGTTGAAGGGGCTGGGATGTGGGACTTTGGGTTGGAAGGGCATTAATTGTCTGGCTCATGTAGGAGAATGCAGGCTTATTTCTATTTCCAGGGCTTGCTGCTGGGTCTTGAGGAATGTGGGATTCAATGAATTGCTTGGCTGTCATCCCAGCTGCATTGCACATATGGTCTTCAGTCACAGAAAGGCCATATGACAGTCCAGTGGAATCATGGCTGCCAATGCAACTGAAATCTCTTCAGGTTCTGAATATTGATGAGAAACCTTCAGAAAAGCTCTTTTCCAGCTATTCTGGGAAGAAGAAAGAGGAAGCAGGTGGGTATGAGGGTTGTTTTTTTACAGTCACAAATGTGATTCTAAACTCTGAACACAGAAGAGGAATCATGGTGTGTAGTGCATATTTTCTCGGGTTTGAAACATCAGACATCATCCAGTATAAGGGACTCTGTCGAAACATGGCAGGTTGCTATTCCATCCATGTGCGGGAGGTGGTGATATGCTTTCTGGGCTGCAACTGGCATTATAACTTCCTGGGAATGGGGACACGCTGCTGGCAATTGTTCCCCACCAGGAGTAGTGAACCAGGGAGAGAAGTGGCATTGCCCAAGGAGAGTTGGGTCACCAAGCCTAGAAGAGGCCCCAGGAGCATGGACCTATGTAGACACTCCTGTGGTCTGGACTCACTGAGTATATTCCTGATTTGAGAAATTGGCATAGGGCCTGAGGAGCCCCTCTCAATGACAGACACTGACATTTCAGAGAAGAGGTGCATGTGTGGCAACTTAGTGGGTTTGGTGAAGTTTGAACCAGGAAACAACACAGCAAACCTGGTGTAATGCCATATCTTTCAATGAGAAAACCAACAGGAGACAGGAGATAGAATTTAGGACTTCTAAGTACAAGTGAGGAGTGCCTGAGCTCCCCAATGTGTTGAAGGGTATGTTCATCGCTAACATTGAGGATGGAAGCTAGCAAGTGATGGCCATTCTAGGAGAGACACTTGATGCACACTCCACAGAACAGGTCCCACAACCACTGTTGTTGTATTGCAATTAGGGTGCGCTCAGAAATTGTCTTGCTATGAGTTTCAAAGGGGCCCTTCCTCTCACCCTTTGATGCAGAAAGACTTTCACAATGTGTCTTCACTAAAGGTGAAATTCTCTTGACTTGCCTATTGCCTGTCTGAACAATGAATCTCTGCACATTTCCAAGGATATCTTAACCAGCAGCTTGAATATGCCAACTACAGGCCATGTTCACACATCTTAGAAAAATGATCCACCAAAAATGTGAAATTGAGGGAAGAAACAAATGCCTGATGGTGACAGGATGAGCACATTCTTTCAGGGAATCACATGACATTTGAATATGCATCCAGCTGTAGGATAGGAATTTAAGAAATCCTAGAAATTGAAAATTCGAACAGGGAGTAAGAATCAATATTTCTTGTGCGATCAATGAAGATGGCTGTTGGAGTGGAAAACAACATCTATGAAGGAACTCTAAAAGACGTTGTGTTTGTGAACCCTCACCCCAATCATTCCACGAACTTTCTTCAGCTGCAAAGTGCTAGGCAAACACAGGAATATATAGGAGCCAGGTTGTTCTGCAATCAAAGATAGTAATTGAACTCAAGTGCAATTGCTGAGGACATAAATGCCCTCAAAAATTGCTGATGCTACCCTGAAACTTACAATGGATACCTCATTAAGCATATGAAGATTTAGGCTTCTTTGCTGACATATGACCTGGAAGGAAAGGCCATGCTTCACCACAGCACATACACTTAAGCACTTCAATTTACACATAAATATATTTGCATATTAACCACAGAATGATGACCCTGGAAATAAAGTGTTCAGCACAACATCACAAATCTAAACAAAAACATGTCTGATATGATGCAATAATGAAGACACAATATGTGGAAAATCTTAGCATGAAAAACAGAAAGCACTGGAAGTATGAAAGGTGTGATAGGGCTTAGGGCACAGGTAAGAAGAGATCTTGCTTCATTTGCAAAATCCAAGTCCTTATTTGAAGGAATTACAGGCATTGAGAACAATCCTTCCATGTTCCTAATTTCCTGATATCATTTCTTCAATAGGCCTATTTTAAATAGGCCTTTTTTGGTGATCCCTGCATTAACATCAGAATCAAATCATTCTCATTTTCTGGATAAAAATCAGAACATACCATTCTTCACACATCCCTACACAATATCTCTTAAGACATCCCTCAAAATGAACAAAAATCTGAAAAAATAACTCAAAAGTTTTGAACCTGGATCTCGAGTGAAACAGGAGAACCAGACTTTACATAGCCCCTGTGGCTACTCAATGATATCAGTGGAATTAAATTTATTATTCAGTGCAATTCATATATGGCCTAAATAAATTATGTCTATAAACATGAAAAGCACAAATAATGAGTACAGCGAGGGCTAAGTGAACGTGGCTTTGTCTACATCTCTTGGTTCTCATGTTGATATTGAGGTTGTGTGGGATAACATTGAGGTGTTGATGCCCAATTCTTTTGCAGAGAGACTGTAGTGAACTCCTGATAGCTTCTCCTTCACAAACTCATGTGCAAGTGATATTTTGAATGTCATTCCTTCCTGAAAAGCAACAATGAAGTCCCAAGGTGTGCTCCACCTGAACTTCAAAAGCCAAAAATAGAGAAGAACCCAGTTTAGACCCTGGTGAGAATATTAACCTTGTAGAACTTGATGATTCAATACACATGACAGCATATTAATGAGACCTGTACAACCTCTGCTGAGCATTGTCTCAACTTCAGGGATACCAACTAAAGAATCTAGGTCTCTGGGGAGGCACTTTTCTCAGGCACCACAGCTGCTTGCTGAAGAATTTCTTTAGCCTGTGTTTTTAAACAAATCTAAGACTTATTCAACCATTCTGAGGTCACTTGATTGAACAGAGGAGAAAAATTTTAAATAATGGAGTTTTGACATGATCGGAATAGGCTTTTTATGGTAGATGACTGCATGTGGTTCAGACCTGATTATGTGATATGGTTTCAGTGAAACCACCCAAGGAAGAGCCCAATAATTTCTATCAAATTCTGTAGAAGGCATTGGAGAACAACTCAGCCAAATTTTTTTGTTGCAGGTCAAATCCCAATGTCTAGGGAGTCATGAGGAGAGAAAGCTTCATCCCTGTCCCTTTAAGAAAAAAGAGACTTATTGCTCCTCAAGAGCATAAAATTATTAGAGGGAATAATGTAGGTGTGTGGCAGTAGGAGAAGTAGTCTTTGTAGGAAAGATTATATGCCCTGATATTTGGGACCAAAGGAAATTGAGGGAAATTTTCACACCTTAACATCAAGCCCATCCCAATGAACACTGCTCAAAAGTCTCTGTCTTTTCATTCCTGCTGGCAATTTCCTGGAGGAAGTTCTAATCAACTTGGCAAATTGCAAACCCCTGTGTAGGTTCTGGACCTTGCTTTTCACCTCAGGTAAGTGGGTGCTTGAAAAAGTTGGTTTCCCTGGGAAAAGTTTGTTTCCCTATTTAGGGAATGTCTGAGCATCTTGGCAAGGGCCAGTGTGTAAATATGTATAGGGAATGGGAAGAGGGGATGGCTCAAGTGATCTTTAAATTCGTAAATAACATTTACTCAGAGCAAAAATAATCCTCATTCAGTTTTCAAGCTTCCATTACTTATGTTTGCAGGAATTTCTCTCAACATTCTTTGCAGTGAGATTTTTCAGAGAAAGTTCTTTCCATTGAACTGTCAGGCCTTCATTTCTCCAAAACATGCTGCTGACCTGGTTTTTATCCCACTCAAGAAATGCCTTTTCTCTCATTGCTCCAGGGACATGAGAACAAGGGAGAGAAAAGTTACAGCATTCATAGTGTAAGGGACTTGTATGCAGGAATTTGATTAGTAAGGGCGAGTATTTTTCTGATTCATATCAGAGAATGAAGGTATTTCTCTTTCCAGGACTTGTTGCTGGGCCTTGAGGAAAATGGGTTTCCATGAATTGCTTCTCTGTCATCCTAGTTGTGCTGCACACATCACCTGCAGTCACAGAAATACATATGACAGCACAATGGCATCAAGGTTGCCATGGTTACTGGAATCTACTCAGGTTCTAGCTACTTGGGAGCAACTGTGAAAAAAAAAGCTCTTTTTACAGCTGTGCTGGAAAGAGGAGAGATAAAGCAGGTGAGACCCAGAGGTCTTTTCTTGGGCACAAATTGGATCATAACCTCAACACAGGAGAAGAGAAATTAGGGTGTGTAGAGGCCGTGTCCCCTTGGGCTTTGAGACATCCAACTTCATCAAAGAAAAGGGACCCTCATGAAATCTGACAGTTTGCCATGCTCTCCATGTCCTTGAGGAGGCACTGTGCTCACTGTGTGGCAACAGGCATTATGATAGCCTGGGATTCAGGATGCCCTGCAGGCATTTTTTCCCCCCAAGAATTAGGTTATGAGGGAGGGAAGCAGAGGTGCCCAAGGATTGGTGGCTCACCAATGCTAGAACACATCCCAGGGGCATGGAAATACAACCACACTCCTGCTGGTCTGGACTCATTCGGTATATTGCTGATTTGGGAAACTGGCCTAGGGCATTAGCAGCTCCATCCAATGATGGTCATTGACATATCAGAGAAGAGGAGCAGGAAGGGTGGCTTGGTTTGTTAGATGAATATTGATCCAGGAAACAACACACCAACTCTGGTGTCATGCCAAATCTTTCCATGAATGCTCTAACAGGAAACTGATGAAACCTGGGATTTAGTACTTCTAAGTGCAAGTGAGTAGGTGTTTAGATCCCCAATGTTTTGAAGAGGGTACTATCAATAAACATTGAGGATGGAGGCTAGAAAGTTCCTGGCATTCTAGGAGAGACATTCAATTCTTGCTCCACTGACCAGGACCCACCACCTCTGTGGTTGTCTTACAATTATGGCTCACTCACATATTGTCTTGCTATGAGTTTCCAAGTGGCCCTTCAACTCATCTTATGATTCAGAGAAACTTTCACAATGTGTTTCCACTGAAGGTGTAATTCTCTGGACCTGCCTATCACTTGTCTGACAAAAGTGCCTCTACACATTTCCAAGGACAACTTAAACAACAGATTCAAGATGTCCACACATGTCAGGGTCACACATCCTGGAGAAATGATCCTCCAAAAACGTGAAAATAAGGAATGAAGTAAGTGTCTGATGAGGGAAGAACGAGGAAATTGTTACAGAACATCACTCAAAATTTGAAAATCAATATGGCTGAAAGGAATGGTAGCAATCCTGGAAACTGATTACTCAAAAAGGGAGGAGTAAAGTAGATTTCTTGTGCAATAAATGCAGATAGATGTAGGAGAGGAAACCAACATCTGTGAAGGAACTGTAAGAGAAGTTGTATTCTGAGTGGTCCCCCACACATTCCAGGAAGTTTCTTCAGCTGAAACTCATATGAAAATATATCAAGAAGTAGGAGCCAAGTTGTTGTAACAAATATAGTTACTGATAACAAGTGCAATTCCTGAGGACCAAAATGCCCTCCCCAATTGCTGACTCTTCCCTGAAGCTTATAAGGGATTCTTCATTAAGCATATGCAGATTTAGCTTTCCTGTCATAAGACCTGCTAGGAAAGACCTTCCTTCACCACAACAGGTACTCCCAAGCAACCCAATTTACACAAGTATAGATTTTTATATGGACAACTGAATGATACCTCTAGAAATAAAGGGTGCAGCACAACATCACGAATCTAAACAAAATGTATGTTATGATGCAACAACGGAGACACAATACATGCAGCATCCTAACTTGACAAGCAGAGAAAGGAAGGAAATTACAAACGTTGTGATATGATATAGGGTGCAGAAAGAGGAGATCCTACTGCATGTAGAAATTCCATGTACTTTTTTGTTGTAATTGCAAGCATTCGACCCAACTATGCCACATAACTAATGTCTCTGATTTCATTACTTCAATAAGATTATTTTAAATAGGCTTTCTTGGGTGATCCCTGCACTAACATCAGTATCAAAATATTATCTTGATAAAAATGAGAACATACCATCCTTCACACATCCTTATACAGCATCTCTTAAGACATCCCTCAAAAGGAACAAACATCTGAAAAAAAAATACTTCAATAGTTATGAAAATTGATCTTAAGTGATACAGGGGAAGCAGACTCTATATAGCCCCTGTGACTACTAAATGATATCAGTGGAAGGAAACATGTATTTAGTGCAACTCATACATGATCTTTATAAATGACGTCTAAAAACATGCACAGCACTTCTAAATGAGTACAGCAATGTGAAAGTGGGTATTGTCTACATCTCTCAGTTCTCATGTTGATTTTGGGGTTGTGTAGTCTAACATTGATGCATAGATGCCCACTTCTTTTGCAGAGAAACTTCAATGTGCCCCAGAAATTTTCTACTTCACAAGCACTAATGCAGGTGATATTTTGAATGTCATTCCCTCCTGAAATGCAACAATGAAGTCCCAAGGTGTGCTCCACCTGAACATCAAGAACAGAAAATGGAGAAGAACCCAGTTTAGACCCTGGTGAGTGTTATCATCTTGTAGAACTTGATGATGGAATACACTTGCCACCATATTAGGAAGACATTTACAACCTATGCATTGCTAAGTGTTGTCTCATCTTCAGGAATACTGACTCAAGAAATCTAGGTTTCTGGGCTCAGCTTTCTCAGGCACCACAGTTGATTGCTGAAGACTTTCTCTAGCCTGTGTTTTCAATTTAATCTGAGATTTCTCCAATCTTTCTGAGTTCACTAGTTTGAACAAAGGAGGAAAGTTTAAGATACTGGAGCTTTGACATGATTGGAATAGGCTCCTTATGGGTAGATGATTGCATCCTGCTCAGGTCTGATTATATGATATGGTTTGTAGTGAAAACACCCAAGGAATAGCCCAATGATTTCTATTAAATTCTGTAGAAGGAATTGGAGAAAAACTCAGCCAGGATACTATGCTGGAGGTCAAATTCCAAGTCTAGTGGGTCATGAGAAGAGAAAGTTTCATCCCTGTTCCTTTAAGAAAAAGGAGACACATAGCTTTTCAATGAGCATACAATTATTAGCGGATATGATGGAGATGTGTGACAGTAGGAGAGGAAGTTTGTGTAGTAAATAGTATAAACCCTGATCTTTGGGACCAACATAAATTGAGGGAAAATTTTACACTTTATCACCAAACCGTCCCAATGAACACTGCTCACAAGTCTCTCTTTTCATTCCTGCTGGCAATTTCCTGGAGGAAATTCTAACCACCAGTAGAGGTGCTGGGCCTAGCTTTTCACCTCAGTTAAGTGGGTGTTTGAAAAAGTTGGTTTCCCCGGGAAAAGCCTGTTTCCCTAATTAGGGAATGTCAGCATCTTGGCAAGGGTCAGTGTGTAAATTCATATGAGGAATGGGCAGAGGGGATGGCTCAAATCATCTGTGAGTCCATGAATATTATTTGCTCAGAGCAAAAATCATCCCCATTCACTTTTCAATCTTCCAGTACTTTCATTTTCAGGAATTACTCTCAACATACTTTGCAGTGAGGTTTTTTGGAGAAAGTCCTGTCCATTGAACTGTCAGGCCTTTATTTCTCTGCAAAATGCTGCTACCCTGATTTTGATCCCGCTCAAGAAATGCCTAAACATTTTCCCATTCTTCCTGGGACATGAAAACAAGGGACAGTAAAGCAACAGTATGAAGAGTGGAAGGGGATGGCATTCAGGAATTTGATTGGTAAGGGTGAGTAATTTCCTCACTCATGTCAGAGAATACAGGTTTTTCTCTTTCCAGGGTTTGTTGCTGGGTCTTGAGGAACAGGGTTTTCCATGAATTGCTTATCTGTCATCCTGGTTGTGCTGCACACAGGGCTTGTTGTGGGCCTTGAGGAACATGTTTTCCAACAATTGCTTATCTTTCATCCTAGTTATGCTGCACACACTGCCTGCAATCACAGAAAGACCTTATGACAGCACAGTGGCATCAAGGTTGCCATGGTTATTGGAATCTACTTACATTCTGGCTACTGCAGAGGAACTGTCAAGAAAGGCTCTTTTCCGGCTGTTCTGGGACAAGGGAAGATGAAGCAGATGAGACCCAGGAGTCTTTTTTTGGGCACAAATGGGATCCTAACCTCTGAACACAGGAGAAGATGTATCAGGGTGTGTAGAGGCCATATTCCTGTGGGCTTTGAGATATCCAACTTCACCCATGAAAATGGACCCTGATGAAATCTGAAAGGTTGGGATACCATCCATGTCCTTAGGGAGGAATGTGCTCACTGGGTTGCAGCAAGCATTTTTATATCCTGGGAATGAGAATGCCCTGCAAGCATTTGATCCCCAGGAGTTGTAGAGGACCAGGGAGAGATGTGGAGGTGCCCCAGAAAAGTTGGGTCATTAAGGCTAGAACAGGCCCAAGGGGCATGGACCTATGAACACACACCTGCTGGTCTGGATTCACTGGGAACCTACTGATTTGGGAAAGTGGCCAAGGGCATTAGCAGCCCATCCCAATGATGGACATTGACATTTCAGGGAAGAGGATAATGTGTGGCATCTCAGTGACTTAAATGAAATTTGAACTGGGAAACACAACATAAATTCTTGTGTCATGCCACTCCTTTCCATGAATGCCCCAATGGGAGAGAGCTGGAACCTGGCATTTAGATCTTCTAAATACAAGTGAGGAGCTTCTGAGCTCCCCAATGTGTTGAGGAGGGTGTTCATCACTAAACATTGAGGAGGGAGGCAAGCAAGTTGCTGGCATTCAAGGAGCAACATTCAATACTCACTCCTCTGGCCAAGCCCCACCACACCTGTAGTTGTCTTACAGTTATGGTGCATTCAGAAAATGTCTTGCTATGAGTTTCCAAGGGGCCCATCAACTCATCCTTTGTTGCAGAAAACTTTCACAATGCATCATCACTGATGGTGTAATTCTCTTGACCTGCCTATCGCCTGAATTATCATTAAGTCCTTCTGCCCATTTCCAAAGACACCTTAATCAGCAGCTTCAAGATGATGACTTCAGGCCAGGGTCACACACCTGGGTACAATGACCATCCATAAACATGAAAAAAGGGGATGAAACACATGTCTGATGAGGACAGGATGAGCACATTGTTACAGGGCATCACACAACATTTGAACATGGATCCATCTGAAAGACAGGAATGGTAGAAATTCTGGAAGTTGAATAAAAAGTGAGGAGTGATGTATGTTTCTTGTGCACTAAATTCAGTTGGGTGTTGGAGAGAAAAACATCTTCTGTGAATAGACTCTCAAAGAGGTTGTTCTGGTGAGTGGTATCCCCAAATATTCCAGGGAGTTTCTTCAGCTGCAACGTGCCATGCAAATACAGCAAGAAGTAGGAGCCAGATCATTCTGTAATTGAGAATAGTTACTTAGAACAAATTCAATGTCTGAGGACCTAAAAGCCCTCCCTATTGCTGACTCTATATTGAAGCTTACAAGGGATAACTCATTAAGCATATGCAGATTCATCTTTCCTGATATATGACCTGGTAGGAAAGGCCTTCCTTCACCACAGCATACACCCAAGCACTTCGATTTACACAAGTATAGATTTGCATATGGACCACAGAATGATGACTCTGGAAATAAACTGTGCAACACAACATTGCAAATCTAAACAAAATCATCTCTTTTATGAGGCAATAATGAAGACACAACATGGGTAAAATCTTAGGAGAGAACATCAGAAGTATGAAAGGTGAGATAGGACTTAGGGCACAGGAAAAAGAGATCATGCATAATTAGGAAAATGTCAGTCCTTATTTGTAGAAATTACAGGCATCAAGAATAATTCTGTCACGTACCTAATGTCCCTGATATAATTTCTCCAATAGGATTATTTTAAATTGGCTTTTTTGGGTGATCCACACACTAACATCAGAATCAAAGCATTCTCATTTTCTTGATAAAAATTGGAACATGCCATCCTTCACACATCCCTACACAGCATCACTTAAGACATTCCTCAAAATGAACAAAAGTCTGAAAAAATGCTTCAATAGCTAAGAACCTGGACATCTAGTGATACAGGGGAATCAGACTTTACATAGCCCCTATGACTACTCAATGATATCAGTGGAAGTAAACTAATGTTTTCAGTGAATTCATACATGGCCATAAAAAATGATGTCTATAGGCATGAAAAGCACAACTAAATTAGTACAGACAGGGCCATGTGAAAGTGTGCTTTATCTACATATCTCAGTTCTCATGTTGATATTGGGGTTGTGTGGGATAACATTGATGCATAGATGCCCACTTCTTTTGCAGAGAGACTGCAGTGCACCCCCAGATAGCTTCTACTTCACAAACTCTTGTGCCAGTGATATTTTGAATGTCCCTCCTGAAAGGAAGAGTGAAATTCCACGATATACTCAACCTGAGCTTCAAAAACAGAAAATTGAGAAGAATCCGTATTACACACTGGTGTGCATTATCACTGTGTACAACTTGCTGAAACACTGCACTTGCCAGCATATTCATGAGACCATTACAACCTCTGCATTCCTGAGTGTTGTCTCATCTTCAGTAATACCAACTCAAGACATCTAGGTATCTGGGGAAGTATTTTTCTCAGGCACCACAGCTGCTTGCTGAATACTCTCTTTGGAATGGGTTTCCAATTAAAATTGAGATTTATCCAAATATTCTGAATTAACTAGATTGAACAGAGGAATTAAGTTTGAGATACTGGATGTTTGGTATGATCCTAATAGGCTCATATGGTAGATGACTGCATGATGTTTAGGTCTCACTCTGTGATATGGTTTGCAGTGAAACCAGCCAAGGCAAAGCCCTATAATTTCTACCAAATTTTGTATAAGACTTTGGAGGACAATTTAGCCAGAAACTTTTGTTGCAGGACAAATCCCAATGTCTAGGGAGTCATGAGGAGAGAAAATTTTATCCCTCTCTCTTTAATAAGAAATAGAGTAATAGATCCTCAATGAGCAGATGATTGCTAGAGGGAATCATGGAGCAATGTGGTCGTAGAAGTAGTAGGTCTTTGAAAGGAAATATTATACACCCTGATCTATGGGACCAAAAGAAATTTAGGGAAATTTTCACACCTTAACCCCAAACCCTTACTATCACACACTGCTCAAAACTCTGTTGTCCCTTTCATTCCTACTGGCCTTTCCACTGAGGAAATTCTAACCAACTGGGGCAAACACAAACCCCAGTGGATGATCTGTACCTTGCTTTTCACCTCAGTTAATTGGTGAATGAAAAGGTATGTTTCCCAAATTAGGGAATATCTGAGCATCTTGGTGAGCGACAATGTGTAAATATATATGGGATATGGAAAGAGGTGATGGCTCATATGATCTGTGAATCCATGAATAATATTGGCTCAGAGCAAAAACAATCCTCATTCAGTTTTCAAACTTCCAGTAGTTATGTTTGCAAAAATTCTTCTCAATATTCTTTGCAGTGAGATTTTTGCAGAAAGTCCTGTCCATTGAACTGTCTGTGGTTTGTTTTTCTGCAAAATGCTGCTACCCTCATTTTGATCGCACTCAAGAAATGTCAAACTTTTTTCCCCCTGTTCCTGGGACTTAAGAGCAAGGGACAGAAAAGTTACAGTATGCAGAGTCGAAGGGGATGGCATGCAGGAGTTTGATTTGTAAGAGCAAGTAATTTTCTGTCTCATGTAGAAGAGTGCATGTTTTTTCTCTTTCCAGGACTTGTTGGTCAGCCTTGAGGATATGGGATGTCATGAATTGCTTATCTGTCATCCTAGTTTTGCTGAAAACACCACCTACAGTCAGAGAAAGGTACATATGACAGCACAATAGTGTCAAGGTTGCCAGGGTTACTGGAATGTCTACACGATCTGGTTACTGGGAAGGAACTGGAAAAAAAAGCTCTTTTCCAGCTGTGCTGAGAAGAGGGAAGAGGAAGCAAGTGTGATGCATTGGTCATTGTTGGGCATAAAAGGTTCCTAACCTCTGAACACAGGAGAAGGGTAATCAGGGTGTGTAGAGGCCATGTACCCTTGGACTTTGGATATTCAATTTCATCCATGATAAGGGATCCTGATGAAACCTGACAGTTTGCCATACCATCCATGTACTCAAGGGGCAATGTGCTCAATGGGTGGCAAATGCATTATGGTATCATCGGAATGAGGATGCCCTGCAGGCATTTGGCCCCCATGAGTAGTAGAGGACCAGGGAGAGAAGCAGAGGTGCCCAAAAAAAGGTGGCTCACCAAGCATAGAACAAGCCCCAGGGGCATGGACCTATGAGCACACTCCTGCTGGTCTGGACTCACTGGGTACACTGCTGATTCAGGAAACTGGCTTAAGGCATTAGCAGCCCCTTTCAATGATGGCCATTGACATGAGAGAGAAGAGAAGCAGGGAGGGTGGCTCCGTGGTTTAGGTGAATATTGAACCAGAAACATCACACCATCTCTTGTGTCATGCCACACCTTTCCACAAATGCCCCAACAGGAAGCAGACTTAACATGGGATTTAGGAATTCTAAGCACAAGTGAGGAGACGCTGAGCTCCCCATTGTGTTGAAGGGGGTGCTCATAACTAAACATTTACGTTGAAGGTTAGCAAGTTGCTGACATTCTAGGAGTGTCATCCGATTTTCACTCCACTGGCCAGGATCCACCACCTCTGTGGTTGTCTAACAGTTATGGTACACTCAGAAATTGTCTTGCTTTGAGAAATGGTCCTCCAAAAACTTGAAATTACAGGATGAAACAAGTGTCTGATGAGGGCAGAATGAGCACATTGCTGCAGGGCATCACATGAAATTTGAAAATCAGTTTTGCTGAAAGAGAGGAATGGTAGCAATCCTGGATGCTGACTATTCAAACAGGGAGGAGTAAAGTGTATTTCTTGTTCACTAAATGCAGATGGGTGTTGGAGAGGAAACCAACTTCTGTGAAGGAACTGTAAAAGAAGTTGTCTTGTGAATGGTCTCCCCAAATGTTCCAGGAAATTTCTTCAGCTGAAACTCTTATGAAAATACAGCAGGAAGTAGGGGCCAGATTGTTGTAACAAGTATAGTTACTGATCACAAGTGTAATTGCTGAGAACCAAAAGGACCTCACCCATTGCTGATTCTGCCCTGAAGCTTACAAGGAATACCTCAATAAGTACACAGATTTAGCTTTCCTGGCATATGACCTGGTTGGAAAGGCCTTCCTTCACCACAACATGTACACCCAAGCACTTCAATTCACACAAATGTAGATTTGCATATGGACCACTGAATGATACCTCTGGAAATAAACTGTGCTGCACAAAATTGCAAATCTAAACAAAATCGTCTCTCTTATGATGCAACAGTGAAGACACAGTACATGCGAAATTCTAACTTGACAAACAGAGAAAGGAATGGAAATATGAAAGTTGTGATAGGACTTAAGGTGCAGGAAAAGGAGATCCTACAGCAAGTCAAAATTCCATGCAGGTTTCTGTAGGAATTGCAGGTATTCACACCAATTGTGCCATGTAATTAATGTCTCTGATTTCATGTTTTTAATAGGATTATATTAAATGGGCTTTCTTGGATCACCCCTGCACTAACATCAGAATCAAATCCTTCTCATTTCCTTGCTAAAAATCTGAACATACCATCCTTCACACACCCCTAAACAACATCTATGAAGACATCCCTCAAAATTAAGAAAAGTCTGAAAAAATACTTCATTACTAATATACATGGATCTCGAGTGATTCAGAGAAACCAGTTTTCATAACATGTGTGGCTCCTAATGATATCAATGGAGTTAACTTTTGCATTCAGTGCTAATTTATACCAATCTTTAATAAATGATGTCTATAAATATGCAAAACACAGCAAACTGAGTACAGGCAGGTCCATGTGCAGCTGTGTTTTGTCCACATCTCTCTGTTTTCCAGTTGATATTGTGGTTGTATTGGCTAAAGTTGAGGTTTAGAACCCCACATCTTTGGCAGAGAGACTGAAGTGGGCCACAGAAAGCCTCTTTCACAAACACTAGTGTCAATGATATTTGGAATGTCATTCCCTACTGAAAGGAAACAATGAAGTCCCAATATGTTCGCAACCTGACCTTCAACAACTGATAATGCAGATGAATCAATTTTCCACCCTGGAGAGCATTTTTTTGTTTTTGAACTTTCTGATGCTCTACACGTGCCAGCAACATGTATTTCCTTGAATGGCTTGGCTTTCATTCTAACTTGTGCTGCACATATCATCTGCAGTCACAGGAGGGTGCCTGACAGCACAATGGTGTTACAGTTGCCATGGAAACCAGAAATACCTTCAGGTTACAGCTACTAAGTAGGACCCTTTAGGAAAAGCCCCTGTACAACTGTGCTGGAAAGAGGGAATAGGAAGCAGATGAGACCCAGTGGTCCTTCCTTCTCCACAAAGGAGATTGCAACCCCCAACACAGGAGAATAGGAATATGTTGGGGTTCAGTCTGTGGGTCTTTGTGCCCTTCTGGAGGGAGTAAGGCTGATGAGGTATCCAATGCCCTCAGGAGAGCAAGTTCCAGACAAGTTTCAAATTTATTCAAAGAATTACAGATTCTTTTTATAGATGAGGGGAGTCTGAGAACAAAGAACCGGTACTGTAACATGAGAGTCTGTAAGGATGGTCCAATTAGGAGTCACACAGTTTACCAAAGACAGTGGGAGAGGTGAGGAGAGTGAAGCTCACCTGGGACATATCTGCAGGTGGGTTAGGCCACTTGGGGGTGTTCTCCATCAAGCATGTAAAATCCTGTTTTCAATCAAAGGATTATTCCTTTCTGCAGCCTTTTGGAACACATGACTCAGTGGCTTCTTTCTGCATCCCCGCATTTCCCCCCTTTCTTTTTTAAACTCTGAGTTCATCATTGGATGGCTGAGTAACAGCAGTGCTGGCTTCACAATAGGCAAGATAGACTCCAGCAGGGGAAAAGCAATCTAAAAGTCTTTGGCAACTTAACAAATTTGAGGTTACAGTAGTATAGCAATATATGAGGTAAACTTCATTAATACAATCTTAAAATTACAGTAGTATAGCAACACAGTAACTTCATTAGCAAAGTGATAACAATTCAATAGTAAATACTATATATATATAGTATATATATAGTAATGTGATAACAATTCAACAGTAATAAAAGCACACATTAAAAGAAATAAAGTCCCAGCTCCTAGATTCACATCTGGAGCCATGGTCACTACTTGATCTGAGAGGTTTTTGATGTCTCCCCAGGTGATATTTTGCACACAGCGGTGTCGTCTCCTTCTTGGAATGTTATGTGGTCCACCTCCTTGAGGACATTGGTCATTCAGCGACAAATTCTCCATCTGAGGAGTTGGGGGGGGTCCGGACATAAGAATGGACATTCCTGGCTAGTTCCCGCAGAGGTTTTTCTGCAGATTCTGGAAAGGCACAAACAAATCCTCTGCCCTGGTTTAGCAGTGGGTATGGACCATGCCAGGTGTTATTAGTGGGTCCCTCCACTGAATTAGTGGCAGTGGATCTGGGGGTGGCATTAGAGCACCCCAGTGCTTATGAATAGGGGAGATAACTTTATCATCAAATATGAGAAAATTTAATGTAAAAAGAGCTTGCAAGTCGAATTTAAAGGAGAAGGCAGGGGTGAATCCCCCCCTTGTTTTTTAAACTGAAGTTTAAGTATTCCATTAATTCATTCAATAATTCATTGATCTTGAGGGTTTTAGGGTATACCTGTAATGAGTTCAATATTGAAACTCTTTAAAAAATTTTTAAAAGTAGAGGTAGCATAGCAAGGTTCGTTGTCTGTTTTAATGGACCAAGGTACTCCCAGAATGAGAAAAGCATGTTTTAAGAAGTTAATAGCATGCTTTGCTTTTTATCCCAACATTGGTAAGGCAAATATGGCTTTTGAGTACATATCAATGGCCACATGCACATATTTTAATTTGTCAAAGGGACCATAATGAGTAACATCCATTTTCAAGAGTTTATTAGGACTTAGTCAACGTGGCAGTGTACCTTGGGGCTGTAATGGACCCAAGGGAAGTACAGAACTATATTTCTGGCATGCCTTTACTAGGTGTTTGCAGGATGCAAGTATTAGGTCAGGTGATAATCTATGTATGGCACTTCCAGAGAGATGAAACTTGGTATGCAGCTCTTTGGCCTGTTGCAAGGGAGATAAGTCAACAGTCATTATGTATTTATTTTCTTCTTCATTTCCTTTTGCTAGCATGCCTGGTAACAGAATGAGAGCAAAGTTGTTGAATATACCAACGGTGTTTTCTATTCTCCAGTAACAATTGTAGCTTCAAAATATGTTTATCTAAGAGTGTGTCTTGAGGTCTGAACAAGGCAAAAGGTAATTGCCTAGCAAGCTGTAGCACATACTGTCTGGAAATATATTTAGAGAAGATTCTTGATTTTGTAGTAACATTTCAATGAGAGCTTGAATTTCTCCTATTTGAACTGAGCCTCCATGAGGACCTCTTTTCCTTTGAAGGTTTGATCCTTTAATGATATATCCCCAAATAGTCTTATTGGTATCTGGAAACGCTAGATCAACATTAGGTATTGCTTGATTCTTTGGAAAGGCTTGCCCATTGACACATAAAGGAAAATTAAAAAGCATTTTAAATATTTGAGTTTTGGGGTAATGATTACTTAACTGTCCTGTGAAGCCTGCTATTAAAGCATAATATGAAGAGTTGTTTAGTTCCATGCCTTCTAATTGATCTTTAGTAAAGGGCATAGAAATGAGGTCGGGTTCTGTGGCATATAAATGGATATATTATTTGCATGCATTTATGTTTAGTGACAGGATTGCATCGAAGATTGACGTTATTTTCTGGATGGCACTCCAGGACAAGTGTAACCAGAAGAGAGATTGGGCTTCCTGTGCTAACATGCCCACTGGTGCACCTTTAGTAGGAATAATGTAGGCTACTATAGGCACTTCTTCTTTAAACCTGTTTACTTCTAATTGTTGCAGTTGTTTTGTAATCAGGTTTAGCACTGATTTTGCTCCTACTGAGAGAGGCCTAGGGTTTAATAGATCAGTCCCTTTTAACATTTAAAATAATGGGTCTAGGTCGCTGGATGACAAGTGCAGAAAAGAACATAGCCAATTAAAATTGCCACATAATTGGTGTGGTTCAGTTAATGTATATTTATCCTTAATGAGTCACCTAGGTCTTGTAGGGGAAATTTTATCTTGAATAGAATATCCTAGAAAAGTGAATGGCGGGACGGTTTTAACCTTGTCAGGTATGACTCTTAAGCCTACCATCTGCAGATTTGATATTAAAGCTTCAACTGTCCTTTTTAATGAAATTTGATCTGGGGGTGCTACCAGCACATTTTCTATATAATGAATAATTAAAGCAGAACCACTTAAAGGCTTAGTAGCATGAGCTACATAATGTTGGCAAATAGTAGGACTATTTTTCATTCCTTGAGGTAAGAGAGTCCACTGATAAGTATCAGAAGGATAATTGTTATTGGGTGCTGATACTGTAAAGCCAAAGTATGGATGGTCCTCTGGATGCAGAGGAATGAAGAATAAACAATCATTTATGTCCAAAATAGAGACATAGTAATTTTTAGGAATAACAGATGAATGAGGAAGTCCAGGCAGTAATGTCCCCGTGTTTTGCATGTGCTTATTAATTGTCCTTAGGTCATGTAAAAGTCTCCATTTAGCTTTATCTCTTTTTTGTATAACAAACACTGTGGTATTGTAGGAGTGCCTGAGGATACAGAGCTCCTGCACTTTCTCTTCCCATAATTGGTCTGATCATGAGCCAATCACAAGCCTAGCATGAGCATGCATTGGGTGCATGGCAGGGGGGTGTTAATGGCTGCTGGTAATTGTAATTGATAAATGTCTGCTATATAAGCCTGCTTGTTCCACTTAAACCGAGCCTGGTCTTCAGAACCCGAGTTCCCAGCATGGTGTTAGTGCCCTCGCACTCACCCTCCTTACCCCCACAGGCTGCTCCTGTTCCACTTTACATAGGGTATTATGTGGGCTAAACGTTGGTTCTATATGACCCAGTGTTAATTGCTCTTGAACTAAGAGTCGTAACTGTAGTAAATTTTGTTCTGGTAATGGCCACTGTTCTACCCATATTGGTTGTGTAGTATCCCATTGTAATCGAATTGGATCAGGTTTGAGAGACAGAACAGTGGCTCCTAGATTTGGGGGTGGTTTCCTGAAGATCCTGCCGTATTATGGACTATAATATGATAATAGATCACTTGGTTGTCAGTTGTTAAAACTGCATCCATGTCCTCCAAAATATCTCTACACCATAAATTATTTGGTAAGTTGTTAATTATTAAGGGAGTGACTGTTACTGTTTCTCCATGAGGATCCTCCCAAGTA
>JAJEJO010047944.1:233163-254004 GCA_020662805.1 Glaucomys volans
GCATCTTATTGTTCTTTGTTTGGTTTTAGATATCATTTATTAATGCATCCAGTGTCAGTCCATAGAAATCATTAATAAATGATATCTAAAACCAAACAAAGAACAATAAGATGCAAACCGAGGGCCAAGTGCAACTGTGTTTTGTCTACATCTTTCAGTTATCAAGGTGATTATGTGTTTGTGTTGGACAACTTTGTGTTAAAGAATTCCACTTCTTTTACAGAGAGACTGCAGTGCACTCCAAAATGTTTCTCCATCACAAACACTAGTATTGGTGATATTTGGAAAGTCATTCCCTACTGAAAGGCAAAAATGAAGTCCCAATAAGTGCTTAACTTGAACTTCAAAACCAAAAAGGATGAAGAATCCATTTCAGTTCCTAGTGAGCTTTTTCATCATAGGGAACTTGCTAATGCAATACATTTGGCAGCATATTAAGGAGACTGGTGAACTCTGCATTCCTGAGTTATCTCATCTCCAGGAATACCAACTCTTAAGAAATCTAGGTCTTTGCGAAAGCATTTTCCTGATCACCAGAACTGCTTGCTGAATCCATAGTTAGAATTGTACCCCAATTAAATTGGAGACTTATCCAAATGTTTTCTGTTCGCTTGATGGAACAGTGGGGGAAATTTTGAGATACTGTATGGCTGGCATGATCTGAAGGGTCTCCATACGGCAGAAGTCTGTATGTTCAGCAGGCCCAAGTATGTGAAATGCTTCATAGGAAAGCCACCCCAAGGCAGAACCAAATAATGTATTTCAAATTTTGTACATGCTTGGGAAAACAATCCAGAGAGTAACCTTTATCTCAGGTCAAAATCCAGTGTCTATGGAGTCATGAGGAGACAAACGTTTATATGTGTCACTTTAAGGAAAAAGAAAGTTGTAGCTCCTCAATGAGCAGTCAATAACCCGAGGGGACCATGCATGGGTATGACAGTAGACAGTAGCATGTGGAAGTAGGACTTTGTTGGAAATATTATATCCTCTGATCTTTGGGAGAAAGGAAATTGAGGGAATGTTTCAGACCTGAATACCAATTCCTTACAATTGAAAAATATTCACACCTGTGTCTTTCTCTTATTTCTCCTGGAATTTTCCTTGTGTACATTCTAAGCAGCAGGGCCAACTGCATATCCCAGGAAAGGTGCTGGACATTGATTTTCACCTCGGGTAAGTGGTGCTTGAGAAAGTTGGTGTCTTACAAATGAGTCTGCTTTCCTATGTAGGGAATGTTTCAGGAACTTGGCAGAGTACAGTGTGGAAAGATGGATAGGGAATGTGATGAGCTGATTTCTCAGAGGATCTGTAAATCCATGAATATTATTAGCTCAGGGAAAACATCAGCCACATTCAGTTCTCAAATTGCCAGTAGTTTTGTTTGAGGGAAGTCGTCTCATAATTCTTTGCAGTGAGAATATTTGCAGAAAGTCCTATCCATTGAGTTGTCAATCATTCATTTCTCCACAAAATGCTGCTACCCTGGTTTTGAACCCTCTCAAGAAGGAATAATTTGATTCCCAGTGCTCCTGGGACATGAGAGTAAGAGAGAGGAAAACTCTAATATGGAGAGTGGTAGGGGATGGTGTGTTGTATCTTGGTTTGTAAAAGCATGGAATTTTCTGGCTCATGTAGGAGAATGCAGGTTTTATCTCCTTCCAAAACCTGTTGCTGGGCCTTGGGCAACATGTTTCTCCATGCATGCCTTGACTGTCTTCCTAGTTGCACTGAACATACTGCCTGAAATCACAGAATAGACATATGACACCACAATATTTTCCAGGTTGCCAGGGCAATCTGAATGTCTTCAATATCTGGCTACTGAGGATGAAACTTCAAGACAAGCTAATGGACTGAGGTTCTGGCTCCATGGTAGAGCACATGCCTACCATGTGTGAGGAAGTTTGTTCAATTCTAAGCACCACATAAAAATAACAAAGTAAAGGTCCATCAACAACTAAAAAGAAATAATAATTAAGATAAAAGAAAGAAAAGCTCCACCAAGCTGTGCTGGGAAGAGGACAGATGAAGCTGCAGAGACCCAGGTGTCTCTTGTTGGCCACCAATGCAATCCTAACATCTTAAAACAGGAGAACAGGAATCAGGGCATGTAGTGAGTGTGTGCTCTTGGACTTTGTGACATCCCACTTCAACCAAGTTAAAGAACCCTGCTGACACCTGACAGGTGGCATATCGTCCTTGTGCACAAGGCCAAAATATGCTCACTAGGTCACAGCAGTCATTATGATTTCCTGGGAATGGAGACAACCTGCAGACAATTGGTCCACATCAGGATTAGTGGATCAGGGAGAAAAGTGGGGGTGCCTGAGGACACAAGGGTCAACAAGCCTAGCACAGTCCCAACTGGCATGGCTCTTCAATGAAACTCCTGTTGGTCTGGTCTCACTCAGCAGATGTCCAAGTAGGGAAACTGGCCTAGGGCTGACTCTACACTGAAGGTTACAGGGGATATCTCATTAAGCATATGAAAATTTAGCTTTTCTGGCATAGGATCTGGTAGGAAAGGCAGTCCTTCATCACAGCACATACACCCAAGCATTCAATTAACACAACTACAGATATTCAAATGGAATATTGAATGATGCCTCTGGACATAGAGTGCAGCACAACATCACAAATCTGAAAAAAAAAATCACTGTTACAATTCAACAATGAAGACACAATACCTGTAAAACCTTAACTTGTAAAACAGAGAAAAGAATGGATGTATGAATGGTGTGATAGGGCTTAAGGTGCAGGAAATGGAGATCCTACAGCATTTCTCCATTCCAAGTTCTTATTTGTAGGAATTAAAGGCATCCATATCAATCCTTCCCTGTAACTTATGTCCATGATATCATTTCATCAAAAGGACTATTTTAAGTAGGCTTTCTTGGTTAGACCCTGTATTTACATCAGAATCAAATCATTCTCACTACTTGATAAAATCAGAAAATACCATCCTTAACCCATCCCTACAAACCATCTCTTAAGGCATCCCTTAAAATGAACAAAAGTCAGAAAAATTGCTTCATTTTAATGAGCATGGATCCTGAGTGATACAGGAAAATCAGGCATTACATAGCCTGGTTGATGGCTGATGAATGATATCAGTGGAAATTACCTAATGCATTCAGTGCCAATCCATAGAAGTCTTTAATAAATGATACTTATAACACACAAAGAAGAACAAATTGAATAAATGCAGGGCCACATGCAATGGTATTTTGTCTACTTCTTTCAGTTATCAAGGTGACATTATGCTTGCATTTTAAATTGTGTGGTATAGAAGCCCACTTCTTCTACAGAAAGACTGCTGTGCACCCCAAACTGCCTCTCCATCACAAACACTAGTGTTGGTGATATTTGGAAGGTCATTCCCTGTGGAAAGGCAATACTGAAGTCCAAATAGGTGTTCAAATTGAATTTCAAACCCAAAAATGCTTAAGAGTCCATTTCAGTCCCTGATGAGCTTTTTCATTTTATAGAACTTGCTGATGCAATACACTTCCCATCATATTAATGTGTCCCTTTCAACCTCTGCATTCCTGAGTTGTCTCATCCTCAGGAAAATGATGTCTTAAGAAATCTAAGTCTTTGGGGAAGCACTTTTTCTTATCATCACATTTGCTTGCAGAGTACACTCTTTAGAATTATCTTCCAATTAAATCTGAGCCTTATCCAAATGTTTCCAGTTCACTTGGTTTAACAGTGGAGGAAATGTTGAGATACAGTAGGGTTGGCATGTTCTGAAGAGGCACCATGAGGTAGATGACTGCATGTTCGGCAGGCCTGAGTACCTGATATGTTTTGCAGGAAAACCATCCCAAGGCAGAACCAAATAATTTCTATCCAATTCAGTGGAGGCTTTGGAGAATAATCCAAGGATTACCTTCATTTCAGGTCAAATCCCAATGTCTATGGGGTCATGAGGAGACAACTGCTTATCCCTGTGCCTTTAAGGAAGATGAGAGTTGTAGCTCCTTAATGAGCAGGCAATAATCCAAGGGAACCATGGATAAGTGTGGTAGGAGGCAGTATTATGGGGAAGTAGGACTTTCTTGGAAATATTATATGCTCTGATCTTTGGGAGAAAAGAAAATTGAGGGAATCTTTCAGATCTGAATGTCAAACTCTTACCATTGAAAAGTGTTCACACCTCTGTCTTTCTTTTTATTCCTTTTGGACGATCCCTTGTGTACATTCCAAGCAGCTGGGACAAATGCATACCCTAGGGGCGGTGCTGGACATTGATGTTCCCCTCAGATAAGTGGGTGCTTGTAAAATGTAGTTTCCTGGGAAGAAGCCTCTTTTCCTATTTAGAGGATGTCTCAACATCTTGGAGTAGTACAGTGTGTAAAGATGTATAGAGAATGAGAGGAGGTGATTTTTCAGAGGATCTTTAAATCCATGAATAATAGTTGTTGAGAGAAAACATCTTGCTAAAAATTGATTTATTTATTCTGGCTCTCTTACTCCTCCAAATGAATTTCATGATTGTTTGCTCTATTTATTTGAGGTCCGTCTTTGAGATTTTAATTGGAATTGCATTGCATTTGTATAGTGTTTTGGGTAGTAGGGCCATTTTGACAATATTAATTCTGCCTATACAAGAAAACGGGAGACTTTTCCACCTTCTCAGACTTTCTTTAAATTCTTTCTTTAGTGTTCTTTAGTTCTCATAGTAGAGGTCTTTCACCTCTTTTGTTAGATTGATTCCCAAGAATTTTATTTTTGAGGTTATTGTGATTGGTATAGATTCCTAATTTCTGTCTCAGAGGATTCAGTACTTATGAATAAAAATGCATTCAATTTGTGAGAATTAATTTTATATCCTGCTACTTTCCTGAATTAATTTATTTGTTCCAGAAGTTTTCTGGTGGAATTTTTAGGATCATCTAAATAGATAATCATGTCAGCAACAAATAGAGATAGTTTGAGCTCCTCTTTTCCTATTCATATCCCTCTAATTTCCTTTGTCTGTCTAATTGCTCTGGCTAGAGTTTCAAAGTTGATGTTGAATTGAATTGAATTGGAAAAAGAGGGCATACCTGCCTTGTTCCAGTTCTCAGGGAGAATGCTTTCAAATTTTCTACATTTACAATGATGTTTTCTGTGGGCTTATCATAGATAGCCTTTACAATGTAAAGGAATGTTCCTACTATCCCTATTTTTTCTAGCGTTTTGAGCATGCAGGTTTGCTGTATTTTATCAAATGCTTTCTCTGGATCTATAGAAATAATCATGTGGTTTTTGATTTTAAGTCTCCTGATGTGGTGAATTACATTTACTGATTTCCAGATGTTGAACCAACCTTGCATTCCCAGGATGAAACTCACTTGATCATGCTGCACTATTTTTTAAACAGGCTTTTGTATGCGATTTGCTAAAATTTTGTTAATTCTTGCATTTATGTTCATTAGGGTTATTGGTCTGAAATTGTCTTTCCTCTATGTGTCCTTCTCTAGTTTTGGTGTCATGGTGATATTAGCTTCATAGAATGAGTTTGGAAGAGTTCCCTCCTTCTTTATTTCATGAAATACTTTGAGGAGTATTGGAATGAGCTCCTTTTTGAAGGTCTTGTAGAACTCAGCTATGATTCAAACTGATCCTAGACATTCACTTGTTGGTAGGTTTTTGATGACTTCTTCTGTTTCATTGCTTGAAATTGATCTATTTAAGTTGTGTAAGTCCTCCAGACTCATTTTGGGGGCCTTATATGCCTTTAGGAACCTGTTGATGTCTTCCAGGTTTTCTGTTTTGTTGGAGTATAAATTTTCAAAATAGCTTCTAAATATGATTTATATTTCATTAGAATCTGTTATATTTCCTTGCTCATCACGAATTTTAGTAATTTGAGCTTTCTCTGTTCTTCTCTTCATTAGTGTGGCCCAGGGTTTTTCAATTTTGGTGTTTTTTTTTTTTTTTCCCCAAAGGACAAACTTTTTGTTTTGTCAATTTTTTGAATTGTTCCTTTGTTTCAATTTCAATGATATCTGCTCTAATTTTAATTACTTCCTGTGCTCTACTACTTTGGTTATGTACTGTTCTTTTTGTAGTGCTTAAATTGTAATGTGAGCTCTTTTATTGTTTGCTTTTCACTCCTTTATTGAATTTGCTCCATGTAATGAATTTTCCTCTTAGCACTGCTTTCATATTAATCCAGAGATTTTGATATGTTGTGTCCTTGTTTTTGTTGATCTCTAGGATTTTTTTTATTTCCCCCTGATGCCTTCTGTTATCCATGCAGTACTCAACAGCATATTATTAACCTCTCTTGTTGGAGTGATTTCTGTTTTTTTTTTTTTTTTTATCATTGACTTCTACTTTCATTCAATTATGGTCTGATATAATACAAGGTAGTATCTCTATCTTCTTGTATTTGATAAGAGTAGCATTGTGGCATAACATTTTGTCTGTTTTAGAAAACAATCCACATCCTGCTGAGAGGTAAGAGTATTCAATTATTGATGGATGAAATATTCTGTATATGTCTATTAAGTCTAGATGAGTGATAAATTTATTGAGTTCTACAGTTTCTTTATTCAGTTTTTGCTTGGAAGATCTGTCAAAAGGTGAGAGTGGTGTGTAAAAGTCATTATTATTGTGATGTGCTTCTTAACAAGAAGAGTGAAACAGGGGGTATCACTATACTGGAACTTCAACTATATTACAGAGAAAAAATAATAAAAACAACATGGTATTGGCACCAAAATAGACAGGAAGATCCATGGTACATAACAGAGGACACAGAGAAGAACCCACATAAATCAGGTGTCTCATAATTGACAAAGAGCCAAAAACATACAATGGAGAAAAGATAGCCTCTTCAACAAATGGTGCTGAGAAAACTAAAAATCCATATGCAGCAAAATGAAGCTAAACCCTTATCTCTCACCCTGTACAAAACTTAACTCAAAAATGGCCAAGGACCTAGGTATTAGAACAAAGACCCTGCACCTAATAGAAGAGAGAATAGATCCAAGTCTTCATCATGTTGGCCTAGGACCAGATTTCCTTAAATGACCCCCACAGTGCAAGAAATAAAAGCAGGAATCAATGATTGAGATAGAATCTAGCTAAAAACGTTTTCTCAGCAAAGCAAACAATCATCAGTGTGAAGAGAGAGCCTTCAGAGTGGGAGAAAATCTTTGACACACACACTTCAGATATAGCTCTAATATCCAGAATCTGCAAAGTACTCAAAAATCCTTACACTAAGAACACTAATAATCCAATTGATAATTGGGCCAAGGAAATGAACAGACACTTTAAAGAAGAAGATCTACAAGCACTCAACAGATTTATGAAAAAATATTCATCATCTCAAGTTATAAGAGAAAGGCAAATGAAAACCACCTTAAGATTTCATCTTACCCCAATTAGAATGTATTTTAATAAGAATGCAGGCAACAACAGGTGTTGGTGAGGATGTGGGGAAAAGGGTACACTCATACTTCGTTGCTTCGTTGGTGGGATTTGAAGATGTTACAGCCACTTTGGAAAGCAGTGTGAAAATTCCTTAGAAAACTTGGAATGTATCCACCATTTGACCCAGCTATCCCACTCCTTGGCCTATACCCAAAGTACTTAAAATCAGATTAGTGCTGTGATGCAGCCACATAAATGTCCGTATCTGTTCAATTCACAATAGCTAGATTGTGGGACCAACCTACATGCTCTTCAATAGATGAATGGATAAAGAATATGTAGTAAATGTAGACAGTGCAATATTACTCAATCATAAAGAAGAATAAAGTTATGGCATTTGCAGGTAAATGGATGATGTTGGAAATTGTCATGCTAAGTAAGATTAGCCAATCCCCAAAATCCATTTGGCGAATGATGCCTCTGATAACTGAATGATGATGCACAATCTGGGGAGGAAGGGAGGGAAGAATGTCAGAAGGAGAGATTGCATAGAGGGAAGGGATAGGTAGGGTCAGGTTGTGGGGGTAATAATATTAGCAGAATGAGACAGATATCATTGCCTTGTGTACATGATGAATGACAGATTGTGTGACTCTACTTTGTGCATGACCCGGGAAACATAAGATGTACTCCATTTGTGCACAATGAATCAAAATAAATAAATAAATAAAAACAAATAAACAAATAAATAAATAAATAATATGAGAGACATTTCAACAATAAAAAAGAAAAATGATCCGCATTTAGTTTTCAAACTTCCAGTAGTTTTTTTTTTAATGATTTCCTGTCATCATTCTTTGCAGTGAGAATATTTGCAGAAAGTCCTCTCCAGTGAGTTTTCAATCCTTCATTTCTCCACAAGATGCTGCTACCCTGATGTTGAACCCACTTATGATAAGAATAAATTGGTTCCCAGTGCTCCTGGGACATGAGAGTTTGATAGAGGAGAGCTCTAATAAGGAGGTTCGTAGGACCTGGCATGCAGGAGCTTGGCTTGGAAGAGCATGCAATTTTCTGACTCATGTAGGAGAATGCAGTTTTTATCTCTTTCCTGGGCTTGTTTCTGGGCTTTGGACAACATGTCTTTCCATGAATGGCTTGGCTGTTATCCTAGCTGCACTTATCATACTGCCTGTAGTCGAAGAAGGGCCAAATGACACCACAATATCTTCAGGATTGCCAGGGCAACTGGAATGTCTTCAATATCTGGCTACTGGGGAGGAGACTTCAAGAAAAGTTTATGGGCTGGGGTTTTGACTCTGTGGTAGAGCACTTGACTAGCATGTGTAAGGAACTGTGCTCATGATAAGCACCACATATAAATAATAAAATAAATGTTAATCAACAACTAAAAAAATAATAATTAAAAAAAACTAAGAAAAGCTCATACCCAGCTGTGCTGGGAAGATGAAGCTGCAGAGTCCCAGGGGTCCCATGTTGGCAAAAAATGTAATCCTCCCCTCTTCAAACATGAAGAGGAGAATCAGGGCATGTAGTGGGTGTGTCTTCTTGGACTTTGTGGCATCCCACTTCATCCAAGATAATTAACCCTGCTGAAACCTGACAGATGGCATATCATCCTTGTGCACAAGGGCCAGATATTCTCACTGGGGCACAACAGGAATTTTGATTTCCTGGGAATGGTGACCCTCTGAAGCCAATTGGTCCCCACCAGAATAAGAAGACCAGGGGGGAAAGCAGGGGTGTCTGAAGACACGTGGGTCACCAAGCATAGCAAGGTCCCCTGGGCATGGCCATTCAAGGACACTCCTGCTGATTTGGTCTCATTTGGTAGATTTCCAAGTAGGGATAATGGCCTAGGGCTTTAGCAATCACTCGCAAGGATGGCCAATGGCATTTCAGAGAAGAAGAGAAAGCAGGGCAGCTCAGTAGGTTAGGTGAAGTTAACACAGGGAAGCAACACACCAACACTGGTATGACTCCACATCTTTCTACGAATGCCCCATCAGGAGGCAGCTGGAACCTGGGATTTAGGAATTTTGAGTTCAAGTGAGGAGCAACTGAGCTCCCCAATGTGGAGAGGAGAGAGTTCACCACTAAGCATTTAGAATAGAGTCTAAAAAGTTGTGGGAAATCTAGGAGAGATATTCTATGCTCACTCCATAGGTCTGGCCACACCACATCTGCCATTGTCTTATAATCACAGAGAACTCAGAATTTGTATTGTAATAATTTCCCAAGTGGACCTTTAACTCACCCTTTGATGTCAAACTCTTTTTCACTATGTGTCTTCATTTAAGGTGTAATTCTATTGAGTTCCCTATTGCCAGTTTGAACAAAAAAATTCTGCACACTTCCCAGGTCTGTTAACCAGTGGATTGGAGATGTCACCTAAAGACCGGGTCACACACCCTGGAATAATCATCCACCAAAAGTCTAAAATTGAAGGATGAGACAAATGCCTGATGAGGGCAGGATGAGCACATTGTTATGGGGCATCAGAGGAAATTTGAACATGCATCCATCTGAAGGAGGAATGGTAGAAATACTGGAATCTGGATAATCGAACAGGGAGGAGTAACAGCTATGTCTTGTGCACAAAATGCAGATGGATGCTGGAGAGGAAAGCAACTTGTGTGAGGAGATACTGAGAGTTATTATCCTTGTGAGTGGTCACCGAAAACATTCCAGGAAAATTCTTCATCATCAAAAAGCAATGCAAATAGAGCAAGAAGTAGGGGCCTGATCACTCTGCAATAAAGGATAGTTACTGAACACAAGTGCAACTGCTGTGGAACTAATGGCCCTTCCCCAATGCTAACTCTACACTGAAGATTGCAATGGATACCTCATTAAGCAAATGCAGATTTAGCTTTCCTGGCATATGACCTAGTAGGAAAGGCCTTCCTTCATTACAGCACATACACCCAAGACTTCAATTTACACAATGACATATTTTCATATGGACCACTGAATGATGCCTCCAGATATAGAGTGCAGCAGAACATTGCAAATCTGAAAAAGAACATCTCCATTTGGGTGCAACAATGAAGGCACAATACCTGTAATATCTTTACTTGAAGAACAGAGAAAAGAATGGAAGCATGAATGGTGTGATAGGGCTGAGAGTTCAGGAAAAGGAGATCCTACAGCCTTTCTACATTCCAAGTCCTTATTTGTAGTAATTAAAGGAATCCACACCAATCCTTCCATGTAACCTATGTCCCTGATTTCATTTCTTCAATAGTATTATTTTAAGAAGGCTTTCTTGGGTCAACCATGCACTTATATCAGAATCAAATCATTCTCACTTTCTTGAGAAAGTCAGAACGTACCATCCTTCACACAGCAACTCTTAAGGTGTCTGTCAAGATGAAGAAACGTCTGAAAAAATGTGTCATTTGAAATGAACATGGATCTTGAGTGATACAGGAGAACCAAGAATTACATAACCTCTGTCGCTGATGAATTATATCAGCGGAAGTTAGCTAATGCATTCATTGCCAATCCATAGAAATCTTTAATAAATGATGCCTAAAAACATACAAAGAGCAACAAGCTGTAAACCCAGGGTCACATGCAACTGTGTTTTTATACATATTTCAGCTTTCAAGGTGATTCTGTGTTTGTGATGGACAACGTTGTGGTATAGAAGCACACTTCTTTTACAGAGAGACTGCAGCGCCCCACAAAATGCTTTTCATCACAGACACTAGTGGTGGTGATATTTGGAAAGTCATTCCATGATGAAAGGCAATAATGAAGTCCCGATATGTGCTCAACCTGAACTTCAAAACTGAAAATGATGAAGAATCCATGTCAGTTCCTGGTGAGCTTCTTAGTCTTGGAGAACTTGCTGATTCAAAACACTTCCCAACATATTAATGATACTGTTGCAATCTCTGCAATCCTGAGTTGTTTCATCTTCAGGAATATGATGTCTTAAGAAATCTAGGTCTTTGGTGAAACACGTTTTCATATCACCACAGCAGCATCCTGAACACACTCTGTAGAATTGTCTTCCAATTAAATCTGAAACTTAACCAAATGTTTTCTGTTCACTTGATGGAACAGTGGGGGAAAGCTTGACATACTGTACGGTTGGCATGATCTGAAGAGTAGGGTGTTTGCATGTTCGACAGGCCCAATTATGTCATATGCTTTTCAGGAAAACCACCCCAAGGCAGAACCAAATAATTTCTATAAAATTATGTAGATGCATTGGAGAATCCAGGGAGTAAATATTGTTTCAGGTAAAATCCCAATGTCTAGGTAGTCATGAGGGGAACAGTGTCTATCCATGTCCGTTGAAGGAAAAAGAGATTTGATGCTCCTCAATGAGCAGGCAATAATGCAAGGGAACAATGAATGTGTATGGCAGTAGGCATTAGTATGGGGAAGTAGAACTTTGTTGGAAATATTATATGCTCTGATCTTTGGGACAAAAGAAAATTGAGGAAATCTTTTGGACCTGAATACCAAGTCCTTACCATTGAAAAGGGTTCACATTTGTGTCTTTCCTTTCATTCCTTCTGGCCTTTCCCTCAGGTACATTCCAAGCAGTTGGGCCAAATGCATACCCCAGGGGTGGTGCTGGCCAGTAAATTTCCCCTCAGATAAGTGAGACCTTGAAGAAATTGGTTTTCTGGGAAGATTTCTGCTTTCCTATTTAGGGAATGTCTCAGCACCTTGGTGTAGCACAGTGTATAAAGATATATAGGGAATAGGATGAGGTGATTTCTCAGAGGATCTGTAAATTGATGAATAATATTAGCTCAGGGAAAATATCAGCATCTTTCAGTTTTCAAACTTCCAGTAATTATGTTTGAAGAAATTCCTGTCATCATTCTTTGCAGTGAGGATATTTGCAGAAGATCCTATCCATTGAGGTGTCAATCATTCATTTCTCCACAACATGCTGCTACCCTGGTTTTGAACCCAATCAAGAAGGAATTGTGTGATTCCCAGTGCTCTTGGGACATGAGAGTAAGAGAGAGGAGAACTCAGATATGGAGTGTGATAGGGCATCGTGGTTTGTAAGAGCATGGAATTTTCTGGCTCATGTAGGAAAATGCAGGTTTCATCTCATTCCAGCACTTTGCTGGACCTTGTTTAATATGCTTCTCCATGCTTGCCTTGGCTGTCTTCCTAGTTGCACTGAACATACTGCCTGAAGTCACAGAACGGCCATATGACACCATAATATCTTCAGGGTTGCCATGGCAACTGGAATGTCTCCAAAATGTGGCTACTGTGGAGGAACCTTCAAGAAAACCTCATGGGCTGGGGTTTTGGCTCTGTGGTAGATCACATACCTCACATGTGTGAGGAACTTTGTTTCTAAGCACCACATATAAATAGCAAAATAAAGGTCCATCAACAACTAAAAAATAATAATAAAAAAAAGAATGAAAATCTCCACCAAGCTGTGCTGGGAAAAGGACAGATGAAAGTACAGAGGCCCAGGGGTCACTTTTTGGCCTCTAATGCAGTTTTAACCCCTTATAACAGGAGAAGGGAAATCAGGACATGTAGTGAGGGTGTCCTATTGGACTTTGTAATATCCCAATTCATCCAAGTTAAGAGACTGCTGAAATCTGACAGGTGGAATGTTGTCATTGTGAACAAGGGAAAAATATGCTCCCTGGGCCATAGCAGGCATTATGATTTACTGAGAATGGAGACCCCCTGATGGCAACTTGTCCCCACCAGCGTTAGAGGAACAGGAAGAAATGCAGGGGTGCCTGAGGACACATGGGCCACCGCGCCTACCACAGTCCCCAGTCTTATGGCCCTGAAAGGACCCTCCTGCTCGTCTGGTCTCACTCGGTATATTTCCAAGTAGGGAAAGTAGCCTACGGCACTAGCAATCACTCAAAAGAATGGTCAATGACATTTAAGAGAAGGCTAGCATGCAGGGAAACTCGTTGGGTTAGGCCATGTTAAAACTGGAAAACAACACACAAACTCTAGTGTGATGCCACACTTTTCCATGAATGTTCCTTCAGGATACAGGTGGAATCGGGGTTTTAGGACTTCTAAGCACAAGTGAGGAGTGACTGAGCTCCCCAATGTGGAGAGGAGGTAATTCACCACTAAATATTTTCGATGGATTCTAGCAAGTTGCTGGAAGTCTAGGACAGATATTCTATACTCACTCCACAGGCCATGCACAACCACAACTGCTGTTGACTTACAATTACAGTGCACTCAGAAATTGTCTTGCTATAATTTTCCAACTAGCTCTTTAATTCACCCCTTGATGCCAAAACACAATGTGTCTTCATTTTAGGTGTAATTCTCTTGAACTCCCTATCACCTGTGTAAATGAAGAAATTCTGCAGATTTCCAAGGTCACCTTAACGAGAGCTTAGAGATGCCAACTTCAGTTTTAGGGTCAAACACCCTAAAACAATGATCCTCCAAAAACCTAAAATTGAGGGATGATGCAAGAGCCTGATGAGGGTGGGATGAGTACATTGTTATGAGGCATCAGATGATACTAGATAATGCATCCATCTGAAAGAGAGGAATTGTAGAAAGTCTGGAAGGTGGATATTCCAACAGGGATGAGCAAAGTCTATGTCTTGTGCAGGAAATGCAGATGGGTGTTGGAGAGGAAAGCAACTTGTGTGAAGGGATACTGAAAAGGTTGTCCTTGTGAGTGGTCTCCCCAAACATTCTAGGAAATTTTCTCAGATTCAAAGTGCTATGCATACAGAGAAAGAAGTAAGGACCAGATCATTGTGTAATCGAGGACAGTTACTGAACCCAAGTGCAATTGCTGAGGAACTAATAGCACATCCCCATTGATGATTCTACACTGAAGATTACAATGGATACCTCATTAAGCATAATCAGATTTAGCTTTCCTGGCAAATGACCTGGTAGGAAAGGCCTTCCTTCATCAAAACACATACATGCAAGCACTTCAATTTCCACAACTACAGTTTTTCATATGGACAACAGAATAGTGCCTCTGGAAATAAAGAGTGAAACAAAATGTCGCAAATCAAAATAAAATCATGACTGATATGATTCAACAATGAAGACACAAGACCTATAAAATCTTAAGTTGAAAAATAGAGAAAAGAATGGTAGTATCAATGGTGTGATAGGACTTCGGGTGCAGGAAGAGGACATCCTACAGCATTTCTACATTCCAAGGCCCTTTGTGTGGGAATTAAACGCATCCACTCCAATCCTTCCACATAACTATGTCCCTGATTTCAATTCTTCAATAGTATTATTTTAAGAAGGCTTTCTTGGGTCATCCCTGCACTAATATCAGAATCAAATCATTCTCACTTCCTTGATAAAGTCAGAACATACCATCCTTCACCCATCCCTACAGAGCGTCTCTTAAGGCATCCCTCAAACTGAACAAAAATTTCAAAAAATTCTTCATTTGTAATGATTTAGGTCTTGTGTGATACAAAGAAACCAGGCATTACATAGTCTCTGTGTCTGATGAATGATATCAGCAGAAGTTACTTAATGCATTCAGTGCCAATCCATAGAATTCTTTAATAAATGATGTCTGTAAATATTCAAAGCACAGCAAACTGAGTAAACCCAGGTCCAAGTACATCCGAATTTTTCTACAACTTTTGGTTTTCAAGTTGATATTTTGTTTATGTTGGAAAATTTATGGTGTAGAAGCCGCTTTCTTTTTCAGAGAGCCTGCAGTACACCCCAGAATGCTTCACCTTCACAATCACTAATGTTGGTGATATTCGGTAGGTCATTCCCTGCTTAAAGGCAACTATGAAGTACAAATAACAGCTGAAACTGGTATGCAAATACAGCAAGAAGTAGGAGACAGTTTATTGTAAGCAATTATAGTTACTGATCACAAGGACAATTGCTGAGGACCAAAAGATCTTCACCCATTGTGACTCTACCCTGAAGCTTACAAGGGATACCTCATTAAGCATATGCAGATTTAACTTTCCTGGCATATTACCTTGTAGGAAAGGACTTCCTTCACCACAACCTGTACACCCAAGCACTTCAATGTACAGAAGTACAGATTTGCATATGGAGCCCAGAATGATGCCTCTGGAAAGAAAGGGTGTAGCACAACATCCCAAATTTAAACAAAAATATCTCTCTTACAATGTAACATTGAAGACAGAACACATGCAATATCCTAACTTAACAGAGAAAGCACAGAAATATGAAAGGCATGATAGAACTTAGGTTGTAGGAAAAGGAGATCCTAGAGCATGTCAAAATTCCATGTAGTTATTTGCATGAATTACAGGCATCCACACCAATAGTCCCACTTAATTAATGTCTCTGATTTCACTTACTCATTAGGAAAATTTTCAATCAACTTTCTTGGGTCAACACTGCACTAACACCAGAATCAAATCCTTCTCATTTCCTTGATTAAAATCAGAACATACCATCCTTCACATATCCCTAAACAATGTCTCCTAAGACATCCCTCAAAATCAACGAAAGTCTGAAAAAAAAATGTTTCATTAGTAGTAAACCTGGATCTCCAGTGTTACAGGGAAACCAGGCTTTTCATAACACCTGTGGTTCCTGAATGATATCAATGGAAGTTTACTTATGCATTCAGTGGCAATTCATACAAGTCTGTAAAAAATGATGTCTCTACACATGAAAATCACAGCAATCTGAGTACACACAGGGTCAGGTGCAGCTGTATTTTATCTACATCTCTCAGTTTTAAATTTGATATTTTGGTTGTGATAGACAAAGTTGAGGTGTAGAATCCTACTTCTTTGGCAGGGAGTCTGCAGTAGGTCACAGACAACTTCTCCTTCACAAACACTAGTGCCAGTGATATTTGGAATGTCATTCCCTGCAGAAAGGAAACAATGATGTCCAAATTGTTCTTTTATCTAGCCTTCAAAAATTGAAAATGGAGAGGAGTTGATTTTACACCCTGGTGAGCATTTTCTTGTTGCTGAAGCTGCTGATGTAATACACGTGCCAACAACATGGGTTTCCTTAATGATTTGGCTGTCATCCTACATTGGCTGCACATACTGCCTGCGGACACAGAAGGGCATATAACAGCACAATGTTGTCAGGGTTGTCATGGGAACTGGAATATCTTCAGGTACTGGCTACTATGGAGGACCCTTCAAAATAATCTTCTGTCCAGTTGTACTCAGAAGAGGGAAGAGGAAACAGATGAGTTCCAGAGATCTGTTGTTCTCCACAAAGGAGATTCTAACGTCCTAACACAGGAGAATATGAAACAGGGTGTGTAGTGGGTGTGTCCTCTGGGGCTTTGAGATATCTGACTTCATCAAAGATAATGGACCCTCTTGACCAGAGAGGTTCCCATACTGTCCATGATTTCAAGGTGGGTTTTCACTCAATGGGCCACAGAAGGCATAAAAATTTCCTGGGAATGAGGACCCCTTGAAAGCAATTGATTCTCAAAAGGTGTAGTGGACCAGGGAGTGATTCGGGGATGTCTGAGGACAACTACATCACCAAGCCTAGAACAGGAATCTGGAGCATAGCCCTATGAATAAGTCCTGTTGCTCTGGACTCACTTGATACGTTGCTGAGTCAGAAAACTATTTAAGAGCATTAGCAGTCACTCTCAAGGATGGCCAATGACATTTCAGAGATGAGGAGCAGGGGGGTGGCTCAATGGGCTAGATGAAGTTTGAACCAGGAAAAAACCCATCAAATCTGGTGTCATGCCACACCTTTCCAAGAATGTCCCAATAGGAGTCACCTGGAATCTTGGATTCAGGACTTCTAAATACAAGTGAGGAGCAGTTGAGCTTTCCATTGTGTTCAGGAGGGTGTTCATCATTAACATTTAGGATGCGGGGTAGCAAGTTGCTGGAAATCTAGGGGAGACATTTGATGCTCGTTCCTCCGGCCAGGCCCCACTAAGTCTGTGACTGTCTTACAATTAGTGTGCACTCAGAAATTGTCTTCCTATGAGCTCCCAAGATGCCCTTAAATTCACTCTGTGATGCAGAAACACTTTCATAATGTGTCCTCACAGAAGATGTAATTCTCTTGAACTTCCTATCATCTGTCTGAACAAAGACCCTCTGCACAGTTCCAAGGACATCTTACCTAGCAGCTTGAAGATGCCATCTACAGGCCAGGAACACTCTCTGGAACAATGATCCTCCAAAAAAAAAAATGAATTTGAGGGATGAAATAAGTGCCTGTTGAGGGCAAGATGATCACATATTTACAGGGATCACACAAATATGCACATGAAGTAGCTGAAAGAGAGGATTGGTAGAAATCATGGAAGCTGATGAATGAAACAGGGAGGATTAAAGGATATTTCTTGTGCCATAAATGCAGGTGGGTGTTGGAACAGAAACAACACAGAAACAACTTCTGGGAAGAGACTCTAAAAGAGGTTGTCCTTGTGAGTGATCTCCCCGAAATTGGCAGGAAATTCTTCAGCTTCAAAGTGCTATGTGAACGGAGCAAGAAATAGGGGCCAGATCATTCTATAATCAAGAATAGTTACTGAACACAAGTGCAACTGCTGAGGCAGTAAAGGCCCTTCCCCATTGCTGATTCTACCCTAAAGATTACAAGGGATACCTCGTTAAGCATATTAAGGTTTAGCCTGCTGTAGATAACATTCTCAACAAAATATTTGAAGAGGAAGAAATGAAAAATAACAATCTCAGTCATCATGGGGAGGAATTACCCTAAAGAAAGTATCAATCAAAGGAGAAACAAAGTTAAGCCAAAACCCCCCAAAAGCTAAAATGACAGGAAATACAAGTCATATCTCAATAATAACCCTGAATGCAAATGGCCTAAACTCATCAATCAAAAGACATAGACTGGCAGATTGGATTAAAAAGAAAGACCCAACAATATGCTGCCTTCAAGAGACTCATCTCATAGGAAAACATGCCCACAGACTAAAGGTGAAAGGTTGGGGAAAAAACATACCATGCAGATGGACTGAGTAAAAAAGTAGAGGATTCCATCCTCATTTCAGAAAAAGCAGACTTCAATCCAAAGTTAGTCAAAAGGGATAAAGGGCATTTCATACTGCTTAAAGGAAGCATAAATCAGGAAGACATAAAAATCAAATATTTATGCACCAAACAGTAGTGTATCCAGGTACTTCAATCAGATCCTTCTCAACTTCAGGAGCCAAATAGACAAAACACAATATTACTGTGGGACTTTCACACTCTTCTCTCACCGTTGGACAGATCTTCCAAACAAAAATTGAATAAAGAATCTATAGGACTCAATGACACAATCGCTAATTTGGACTTAACGGACATATATAGAATATTCCATCCATCAAAAAGCGAATACACATTCTTCTCAGAAGCTCATGGCTCCCTCTCTAAATTAGACCATGTATTATGCCACAAAGCTACTCTTAGCAAATACAAAAATATAGAGATACTATCTTGTATACTCTCACATCATATTACAATGAAATTAGATATCAATGATAAAGTTAAAAACAGAAACAACTCCAAGACCTGGAGATTAAATAATATGCTATTGAATGATGCATGGAAAACAGAAGACATTAAGGGGGAAATTAAAAGATTCTTAGAGGTCAATGAAAACAAAGATACAACATATCAGAATCTCTGAGACACCATGAAAGCAGTGCGAATAGGAAAATTCATTGCATGGAGTGCATTTAATAAAAGAATGAAAAATCAAAAAATCAACGACCTCACATTACAGCTCAAAACCCTAGAAAAAAGGAACAGATTATCACCAAAAGTAGTAGAAGACAGGAAATTCGTGATGAAATTCGTGATGGAAATGGAAATATTACAACAGACACAATTGAAATACAAAACGAAATAAGAAGCTACTTTGACAATTTATACTCCAACAAAATAGAAAACCTGGAAGACATCAACAGGTTTCTAGAGGCATATGAGCCAACCAAACTGAATCTGGAGGGCGTACACAACTTAAATAGATCAATTTCAAGCAATGAAATAGAAGAAGCCATCCAAACCCTACCAACAAAGAAAAGCCCAGGACCGGATGGATTCCCAGCCGAGTTCTGCAAGACCTTAAAAGAAGAGCTCATTCCAATACTCTTCAAAGTATTTCATGAAATAGAGGAGGAGGGAACCCTTCCAAACTCATTCTATGAGGCTAATATCACCCTGGTACCAAAACCAGAGAAGGACACATCGAGGAAGAAAATTTCAGACCCATATCTCTAATGAACATACATGAAAAATCCTTAACAAATTTTAAAGAATCGCATAAAAAAGCATATTAAAAAGATAGTGCACCATGATCAAGTGGATTTCATCCCGGGGATGCAAGATTGGTTCAGCATCCGGAAATCAATCAATGTAATTCACCACATCAACAGACTTAAATTCAAGAACCTCATAGAAGTAGAGCAAGCAGTCATGAAATTCATTTGGAGGAATAACAGGTCCAGAATAGCTAAAGCAATCCTTAGCAAGAAGAGCAAAGCAAAGGGTATCACAATACCAGACATTCAACTATACTATAGAGCAATAGTAACAAAAACAGCATGGTATAGGCACCAAAATAGACAGGTACATCAATGATACAGAATAGAGGACACAAAGACAAACCCACATCAATACAGGTATCTCATATTTGGCAAAGGAGCCAAAAACATACAATAGAGAAAAGACAGCCTCTTCAACAAATGGTGGTGGGAAAATTGGAAATCCATATGCAGCAAAATGAAGCTACCTCTCACCCTGTACAATACTCAACACAATGTGGATCAAGGACCTAGGAGTTTGACCAGAGACTCTGCACCTAATAGAAGAGAAAATAGGTCCAAATCTTCATCACATTGGCCTAGGACCAGATTTCTTTAACATGACTCCCAAAGTACAAGAAATAAAAGCAGGAATCAATGATTGGGATAGAGTCAAACTAAAAAGCTTTTTCTCAGGAAAGAAAACAATCAGCAATGTGAAGAAAGAGACTTCAGAGTGGGAGAAAATCTTTGCTACACAGACTTCAGATAGAGCAGTAATCTCTAGAATCTACAAAGTACTGAAAAATCTTTACACCAAGAACACTATTAACCCAATAAATAAATGGATCAAGGAAATGAACAGACCCTTACAGAGGAAGATCAACAAGCAATCAACAGATTTATGAAAAAATGTTCAACATCACTCGTTATAAGAGAAATGCAAATCAAAACCACCTTAAGATTTCATCTTACCCAATTAGAATGCCTTTTATTAAGAATACAGGCAACAAAAGGTGTTGGCGAGAATGTTGGGAAAAGGGTATACTCATACATTGCTGGTGAGAATGTAAGTTGGTGCAGCCACTCTGGAAAGCAGTGTGGAGATTCCTTAGAAAACTTGGAATGGATCCACCTTTCGACCCAGCTATCCCACTCCTTGGCCTATACCCAAAGGACATAAAATCAGATTGCTACAGTGATGCAGCCACATCAATGTTCATAGCTGC
>JAJEJO010047944.1:254404-272290 GCA_020662805.1 Glaucomys volans
ATCTTTCACACACACACACACACACACACACACACACACACACACACACAAAGGTTTAGCATTCCGGGAATGTGACCTGATTGGAAAGGCCTTCCTTCCACACAGCACATAAGCTCAAGCACTTTAATTTATAGAAGAATAAATTTACCTATGGACCACTGAATGATGCTTCTGAAAATAAAGACTGTACCACCACATCACCACTCTAAAGAAAAACATCTCTGATATTATGCAATAATGACGACACAGTACATGTGTTATCTTAAAGGAAAAATAGAGAAAACAACACACATATGAAAGGTGTGAGGAGACTTAGGGGACAGGAAAAGGACATCCTACAGAACTTTCAAATTACATGTCCTTTCTTGTAGGGTTACAGTAATCAACGTCAATCAATCCACGTAATTAGTGTCTCTGATTTCATTTCTTCAATCAGATTATTTGAAATAGACTTTCTTGGGTCATCCCTGTACTTACATCAGAATTAAATCATTTTCATTTACTTGATAAAAATCACAACCTACTATCCTTCACCCATCCCCACACAGCATCTCTTAATACATCCCTAAAAATGAACAAGAGTCTGAAAAAATTATTCATTAGAAATGAAGGTGAATCTTGCCATGTCCACCACTATTCCCCTCAGTGCTTGACACAGTTCCACTGGGAATAATGAAAATTCTTTTATGGCCTAATCTTCTGGGAAATGTGGATGTGGCATGCTCTTTCTTGTTTTCATGTTATTTCCTATTGGTATTGGTAAAGATTTCAGTAGATAATCAGACATTAAATGATTTGGAACATAAAAATAACACTTCTCAAGCCTTAATTGATTTCATATTAATATTACCTTAAGCAAACAGAAAAAATGTGGGTCAGACCAACAAGAGTTATCATCCCCTGCTCTCAGTTACCTTAATGCAGGCAGACTGCCTGTCTGCGTTAGCCTAAACCAGGATGTGTCACCCTCCTAGTGAAACTCTTTTCACAGTTCAGCGACAACAGTGGATTGCATATAAGATTGATGGGAAGCCGTATCTTGGGTGTCAATTAACTACTAACAAAAAGAAGTTCCACTTTATATACTATAGACACGTCAAAAGGTATTTATGCTACATATCAGCCACCCAGAGATGTCTAAAGTACAACTGTTATTCTTGACATAACTTTAAATCATGACACGTTAAACCTATAAGGATAGCCTCAGCTTGTATCATTCCTAGATGAAAATCAGATAAATTTCAGAACCAGTTAATGGCTTAATGGTGTTTTGTTTAAGAAAATCTTAATTTGTTTTGTTTATACTTATGTCCATCACATTTCCTTAGAGTTTTATCACCTCTCCTTCTATGTAACCTCAAAAGAATGTACTCACGTTGAATGTATAGATATATATATATAGATTGTGTGTGAAATGGTAGCGGGATTTAGAATTTAGACATGTAACAGTAAAGTTACAACTAAGCCTCAGATCTTTGAGTCTGTGTTACTTTACTCTCATCACCAACGCCTTTCCCCCACCAAGTTGTGCCACAACCCCTGCTAGGCTGGACCTCAGCAGAATCTTTAGTGATACTGGGAAACCAGGCATTGCATAGCATCTGTGGCTGCTGAATGATGTCAGTGGAAGTTATTTTATTAATTCAGTGCCAATTCATAAAAACCTTTAAGACACAATATCTGAATACATGGAAAACACAACAAATTGAGTACACCCAGGGCCACATGCAGCCAAGAGTCTACATCTCTTGGTTTTCAAGTAGGTATTGTGGTTGTGCTGGACAACTTTGAAGTGGGTGTAGAAGCCCACTTCATTTGCAGAGACTGCAGTGCATGCCAGAATGGTTCTTTCACAACCACTAATGTCAGTGCTATTTGGAATGTCATACCATGCTGAAAGGCAAAAATGATGCCCAAGTTGTGCTCAACTTGAAAATCAAAACCAAATGTGGTGAAGAATCCATTTTAGTCCCTGGTGAGCTTTTTAGTCTTGTAGAATTTGCTGATGCAATACACTTACCAGCATATTAATGAGGCCATTACAACCTCTGTGTTCCTGAGTTGTCTCATCTTCAGGAATAAGGAGTCTTAAGAAATCTTGATCTTTGGAGATCCAGTTTGTATCACCACAGATGCTTGCTGAATACACTTCTCAGAATCATCTTCCAAGTCAATGTGAGATGTATCCAATCATTTTCTGTTCACTTGATTGAATAGTGGAGGAAAGGTTGAGATACTATGGTGTTGGCATGATCTGGACAGGCTCCTTATGATAGATGACTGCACGTTTGGCAGGCCTGACTATGTGATATATTTTGCAGGAAATCCACCCCAAGGCAGATCCAAATAATGTCTATTGCATCCTATAGATGGCTTTGAAGAAGAATCCAGGGAGTAACCTCTGTTTCACGAAAATTCCAATGTCTAGAGAGTAATGAGAAGAAAAAAGCCTTATCCCTTTATTCCTTTAAATAAAAAGAGACCTGTAGCTCCTCAATGAGCAGGAAATAATCTGAGGGAACCATGGATGTACATGGCAATATAAGAAGAAGGCCTTTGTTGGAATTATTATATCCTCTGATGTTTGAAAAAAAAGGAATTGAGGAAATCTTTCAGACCTGAACACCAAGCCTTTACCATTGAAAAATGCTCACACCTGCATCTTTCTTTCTATTCCTTCTGCCCTTTCCCATGTGTGCATTCTACGAAACTGGGCCAAATGCATACCCCAGGGGAGGTGCTGGATATTGATTTTCACCTCAGGTAAATGTACACTTGAAAAAGTTTGTTTCCTAGGAAGAAATCTGTTTCCCTATTTAGGGAAGGTCTCAGCATCTTGGTGAAGCACAGTGTGTAAAGATGTATAGGGAATGGGATGAGGTGACATTTCAGAGAATTTTTAAATATATGAATAATATTTGCTCAGGTAAAACGTCATCAACATTCAGTTTTCAGACTTCCAGTAGTTATATTTGCAGGAATTTCTGTCATCATTTCTTTTTTTTTTTTTTTTTTTTTGGAACCAGGGATTGAATTCAGGGACACTCGGCCACTGAGCCACATCCCCAGCCCTACTTTGTATTTTATTTAGAGACAGGGTCTCACTGAGTTGCTTAGGGCCTCGCTAAGTTGCTGAGGCTGGCTTTGAACTCGAGATCCTCCTGCCTCAGCCTCCCGAGTTGCTGGGATTACAGCCGTGCGCCACCGCGCCCGGCTTCTGTCATCATTTCTTACAGTGAGAATATTTGCAGAAAGTCCTGTCCATTGTGCTGTCAATCCTTCATTTCTCCACACAATGTTGCTACCCTGGTTTGAACCCACTTAAGAAAAGAAGAATTTGTTTCCCAGTGCTCCTGGGATGTGAGAGTAAGAAAGAGAAGAGCTCTAAAATGGAGAGTGGGAGGGGCTCACAGGTGGGAGCTTGGTTTGGAAGGGGATGGAATTTTCTGGCTCATGAAGGAGAATGCAGTTTTTATCTCTTTACAGGGCTTGTTTCTGGGCCTTTTGCAACAAGTATTTCCATGTATGGCTCAGTTGTCATCCTAGCGGAACTGTGCATACTGCTGCTGTCCCAGAAACTTAATATATTCTCAACCTGACCTTCAATAGCCAAGAATGCAGAGTCTATTTTGCACTCTGGTGAGCATTTTCTTGTTGCTGCTACAATACACGTGCCAGCAACAAGGGTTTCCTTCAATGGCTTGACTGTCATCCTACCTAGTACTGCACATACACCCTGCAGTCACAGAAGGGCATCTGACAGCACAATGATATCATATTTCCCAGGGAAACTGGAATATCTTCAGGTTCTCACTACTAAGTAGAACCCATCAAGAAAAGTTCCTGTCCAGCTGTGCTCAGAAGAGGGAAGAGGAAGCAGATGATTACCAGGGGTCTTTTGTTCTCCACAAAGGAGTTCCTCCCCTTCTAACACAGGATAATAGGAATCAGGTTTTGTAGTGGGTGTGTCCCCTGGGGCTTGAGATATCTCACTTCATCCAAGATAAGGGACCATGTTCATATGAGAGGTTCCCATACTGTCCATGACTTCGAGGTGACTTTGTTCTCAATGGGTCACAGAAGGCATTATGTTTTCCTGGAAATGGGGAAACACTTCAGTCCCCAAAATGTGTAGTGGATCAGGGAATGATGTGGGGATGTCTGAGGAAACAGGGTCAAAAAGTCTACAACAGGCAACAAGGCAGGCCCTATGAAGAAATTCCTATTGGTCTGGACTCACTCAATACACTGTTGAGCTAGGAAACTAGCCTAGGGTATTAGCAGTCCTTCTCAAGGATGGTCAATGACATTGCAGAGAAGAAGGAGCAGGCGGGTGGCTCAGTGGGTTAGGTGACGTTTGAAATGGGAAAAAAACACACCAACATTGGTGTCATGTCAAACCTTTCCAAGAATTCCCCAATAGGAGTCAGCTGGAACCTTGGGTTTAGGACTTCTAAGTACAATTGAGGAGCAGCTGAGCTTTCCAATATGTTGAGGAAGGTGTTCATCACTAAACATTTAGGATGCAGGTAGCAAGTTGCTGGAAATCTAGGAGAGGCATTTGATGTTCACTCCACTGGCCAGGCCCCACTAAGTCTGTGGTTGTGTTCCAATTAGTGTGCATTCAGAAATTGTCTTGCTATGAGTTCATGAGAGGCCTTTCAATTCACTCTTTGATGCAGAAACACTTTCACAATGTGTCTAAACTGAAGGTGTAATTCTCTTGACCTTCCTATCATCTTTCTCAACAGAGTCCCTCTGCACGGTTCCAAAAACACCTTACCCAGCAGCTTGAAGATGCCAACTACAGGCCAGGGTCACACTACCTGGAACAATGATCCTCCAAAAAATGTGAATTTGAGGGATGAAATAAGTTCCTGTTGAGGGCAGGATGGCCACATAGTTATAGGTCATCACACAAAATTTGAACATGCACTGGCTGAAAGAGAGGAATGGTAGAAATCATGGAAGTTGATGAATCAAACAGGGAGGGATGAAGGATACTTCTTGTGAACTAGATGCTGATGGGTGTTGGAGACAGAAACAACTTCTGTGAAGGGACTCTAAAAGACTTTGTCTTGTGAGTAATTTCTCCAAACATGCCAGGAATTTTCTTCAGTTGCAAAGTGCTATGCAAACAGAGCAAGAAATAGGAGACAGATCATTCTGTAAACAAGGATAGCTACTGAACACAAGTGCAATTCCTGTGCAACTAAAGACCTTTCCCATTGCTGACTCCAATGGATGTTTCTTTAAGCATATGCAGATTTAGCTTTCCTGGGATAAGACCTAGTTGGAAAGTCCTTCCTTCAACACAGCATGCAAACCCAAGTTCTTCAAATTACACAAGATGAAAATTTTATATAGACTCTGAATGATGCCTCTGGAAATAGACTGCTGCACAACATCTCAAATCTAAACAAAAACATCTCTGATTCCATGCAACAATGATGACACAATACCTGGAGAACCTTAACATGAAAACAGAGAAAACATTGGAAGTATAAAAGGTGTGATAGGACTTAGGGCACAGGAAATGGACATCCTACAGCACTTTGAAACTCCTTGTATTTTTTATGGGAATTACAGGAATCCACAATAATCGTTCCATGTAACCAATGTCTCTGATTTTATTTCTTCAATAGGATTATTTTAAATAGGCTTTCTTGGGTCATGCATGCACCAACATCAGAATTAAATCTTTCTCATTTATGAATAAAAATCAGAACATATCATCCTTCACACATCCCTACACAGCATCTCTTAATAAATCCCTCAAAATGAACAAAAGTCTGGAAAAAAGCTTCATTAGTAATGAACGTGAATCTTGAGTGATACAGTGCAAACAGGCTTTGCATAGCCTCTGTGGCTCCTGAATGGTATGAGAGGAAGTTATATCTTCAGTGCCAATTCCTAGAAGTCTTTAAGAATTGATATCTAAGTGCATGGAAAGCACAACAAACTGGGTACACCCAGGGCTAAGTGCAGCTTTGCTTTTCCAACATCTCTCAGGTTTCAAGTTGGTATTGTGGTTGTGTTGAAGAAGTTTATGGTGTAGAAGCCCATTTCTTTTGCAGAGAGTCTGCAGTGCATCCCAGAATGCTTCTCCTTCACAAACACTAGCATTGGTGAAATTTGGAAGGTCATTCCCAGTTGAAAGGCAACAACAAAGTCCCAAGTTTTGCTCAACTTGAACTTCAAAAGGGAAAGTGTTGAAGAATCCATTTAAGTCCCTGTTGAGCTTTCTCATCTTGTAGAACATGCTGATGAAGCACACTTGCCAGCACATTAATGAGACCATTACAACCTCTGCATGCCTGAATTGTCTTATCTTCAGGAATGCTTACTCTTAAGAAATCTAGGTCTTTAGGGAAGCACTTTTTTTTTATCAACACAGCTGCTTGCTGAATACACACTTCAGAATTGTCTTCCAATTAAATCTTTGACTTCTTCAAACCTTTCCTGTTCACTTGATTGAACAGTAGAGTAAAGGTTAAGATACTGGAGGGTTGACCTAACCTGAAGAGACTCCTTAATGTAGATGACTGCATGTTCACCAGTCCTATCTGATATACATTGCAGGAAAACCACCCCAGGGAGATCCAAAAATTTCTATCAAGATCTGTACATGACTTTGCAGAACAATTCAGCCAGGACCCTTTGTTTCAGGTCAAATCCCAATGTCTAGGGAGTCAGGAGGTGACAAGGTTTAGCCTGTATTCATTTAAGGATATAAGAGAATTTCAGCTCGTCAATGAGCAGACAATAACCCAAAGTAACTCTGGAAGCACATGGCAGTATGAGAAGTAGGCCTTTGTTGGAAATATTATGTGCCCTGATCTTTGAGACAAAAGGAAATTGAGGGAACTTTTCAGACCTGAACACCAAGGCTGTACCATCAAAAGATATTCATAACTCTTTCTTTGTATTCATCCTGGCCTTCTCTTTGCATACATTATAAGCAACTGAGCCAAATGCACGCCCCAGGGTAGGTGCTGGACCTTGATTTTCACCTGAGGTAAGTGGGTTCTTGCAAAAATTGGTTTCCTGAGAAAAAGTCTCTTTGCCTATTTAGGGAATGTCTCAGCATCTTGGCAAGGCACAGTGTATAAATATGTACTGGGAATGAGAAGAAGTGATTTATCAGAGGATTTGTAAATCCATGAATAATATTTTCTCAGGTAAAAAATCATCCACATTCAGTTTTCAAACTTCCAGTAGTTATGTTTGCAGGAATTCCTGCAAGATTCATTGCAGTGAGATGTTTTGCTGAAAATCCTATCCATTGAATTGTCAATCCTTCATTCCTTCACAAAATGCTGCTACCCTGGTTTTGAACCCTTTCAAGAAAAGACTAATTTTTTTAAGGGCTCATGAGAAATGACAGTAAGAGGAAATATCTAATATGGACAGTGGTTGGGGTTGGCATGCAGGAGCTTGGTTTGGAAAGGTGTGGAATTTTCTGGCTTATGTAGAGAAATGCAGTTTTTTTCTTTCCAGGCCTTTATGCTGGACCTTAGGCAACAAGTTTTTCAAATGAATTGCTTGGATGTCACCCTAGCTGCATTGCACATACTACCTGCAGTCAAAGGAAGGCCATATAGCAGCACAGTGGCTTCTAGAGTGCCATGGAAACCGAAATGTCTTCAGGATCTGACTACTGGAATGGAAGCTTGAAGAAAAGCTCATGGCCTGGGGTTGTTGCCCCATGGTAGAGCACTTGCCTAGCACTGTGCATTAGGCTCAATTCTCAGCACAACATATAAATAGTAAAATACAGGTCCACCAACAACTAGAAAAATTAAAAAGGAAAAAAGAAAGAAGAGCTGATACCCAGCTGTGCTGGGAAGAGGACTGATGAAGCAGGGGAGTCCCAGGTGTCTCTCGTTGGCCACAAATGCAATCCTAACATCTTAACACTGGAGAACAGAAATTAGGGTGTATAGGGGGCATAACCCCTTGGGCTTTGTGACCTCCCACTTTATCCAAGATAAGGGACCCTGCTGAAACTTGACAGGTTGCCATAGCAGTCTTGTGTATGAGGGCACAATGTGCCCACTGGCCGCAGCAGGCATTATGATTTCCTGGGAATGTGGACCCCCTCAGGCAATTGGTCCCCACCAAGATTAGTGGAACAGAGAGAGAAGTGCTGATGCCTGAGGACATGTGGGTCAACAAGCATAGCACATTCCCCAGGTGCATGACCCATCAATGACTCTCCTGCTGATCTATACACACTCAGTAGTTTGTTGAGTAGGGAAACTGGCCTTGGACATTAGCATCCACTCGTAAGGATAGCTAATGACTTTTCAGAGAAGAGGATCAAGTGGGGCAACTCAATGGGCTAGGGGAAGTTAGAACTGGGAAGTGGCACACCAACTTTGGTGTGATGCCACACCTTTCCACAAATGCCAGAACAGGAAACAGCTGGAACATGGGATGTAAAATTCCAAGTACAAGTTAGGAGTGACTGAGCTTCCAAATGTGTAGAGGAAGGAGTTCATCACAAAATATTTTGGATGGAGGCTAGCAAGTTGCTGGAAATCTAGGAGAGACATTCTATGCTCACTATTCATGTCAGGTCCCACACTGCTCTTGTCTTACAATTACAGTGCACTCAGAAATTGTCTGTGTATGATATTCCAAATGGCCATTTAACTCACCCATTGATGCCAAAGTATTTATCCCAATGTGTCTTCACTAAATGTGTAAGTCTCTTGACCTGCCTATTGCTGCTATGAACAAAGAAATTCTTCACATTTCCAAGGACACCTTAACCTTTGGCTTAAAGATGCTGACTACAGATTGGGCAGCAGCTCCTGGAGAGAGTGCCAGCCTGCAGGGGCTGTAGTCCTCAGCCCCAGCAGGGATCTTAGGTCACCCAGTGCCACTTTATAACTTCCCCAGGAGAGAGGGAACACCTGCAGCTGTCTGAATCCCCAGAATGGAGCTCTGGTCTTGCGGTGCCATTTTGGGGTGGGTCCTGCAGAGAACTCCAGCCTGCAGGTGACTGGAGTTCCCAGCACAAGCGGGGACCTTAGGCCCCTCAGTGCTATTTTGCAGCATTCCAGGGAGAGAGCAATCACCTGTGACTGCCTGAGCCCACAGTATGGAGCTCAGGCCTGCCTGGGTATCAAGCCAAATGTCTCCATCACTGAGCACAGTACAGAGCTCCCACTCCAAATTTGTCTAGTGCCCAGACCCAAACCTTGGTGTCTATCACCTGTGCTGCATCTGATCAATGATCAACACCAGGCCACCTATGCACAGAAGCATTGATCATTCCCAGTATAGAGGTAGCGGAACAGCACCCCTCTTGGGTCACAGCTTGATCAAACACCTCTCAAACATCAGGCCATTGAAAAATAAGAGGTTTGAACTGTACAGTATATTTTTATTGCAGATTGTTTTTTAAATTAATTGTAATACTATGATTATTCTTAATATTCCCACAGAGATTCTGACCTTTTTCTTTTATTATTATGCTTATCACTCTATCTCCCTCTTATATATCTGTATATCTGTTTCCTTGGAGAAAATCTTCTTCCTCATGCTAACAGCCTATTTCTTTTAATTCCACTTCCACTATTCATATGAAATAGTATATATATATATAGACTCACTTATTATCTCATTAGGGTTTTGTCTACCCTCCTCATTCTCCCTGTCCAACATTAGGATTTTCAGACAATATTGCAAACTTACTGGATATGCTGTAGATAATAATTTGAACTCATCTCTGTTTATTAAGACAACACTGTTAATATCTCAATAGGGACTATTTGAATTAAGGGCACATATTTTTTATATGGCGTGCTGCTAATATTGATCTCTCATTTCAAAGGAAGGTATTGAAAATAGGCAGAAACCCTATACGTCTAAGAGGAAACTGCTTTACCTAGGATTCACACTACTAGAGTGGAGGATACACTAGCAACATGAGACAACATGGGAAGAAAACTTCCAAAACAAATCCAGATACTATACCAAAAGAATCCAATGACAACATGGCAGAAGCATTGTCAGAAAGGGAGTTGTACATAATTAAAATGTTCTGAGAAGTGAACAAGGAGTCAAGAGAGCAAATTCAGGCAATGCTAAAAGAGCAAATGTAGGAAGCAAAAGATCATTTCAATAAAGAGATAGATACTAAAAAAATCAGAAAGACTTGAAATGAAGGTTACAATAAGCCAAATTAAAAACTCAATAGAATGCTTAACCAACAGCCTAAATCACTTGGATGACAGACCTCAGACAATGAAGACAAAATATTTAATCTTGAAAACAAACTCAACCAGACAGAGAAGATGGTAAGAAATCATGAACAGAACCTCCAAGTGTTATGAGACATCATGAAAAGACCAAATTTAAGAGTTATTGGGATGGAGGAAGGTACAGAGACACAAACCAAAGAAATGAATAATCTGTTTAATGAAATAATGTCAGAAATTTTCCAAATCTGATGAATATAATGAAAAATCAAATTCAAGAGTCTTAGAGGACACCAAATGCACAAAATCACAACATATCCACACTCAACCACATTATAATGAAAATATCTAACATACAAAATGAAGATAGAATTTTAAAGGCTGCAAGAGAAGAACATCAGATTACATAAGGGGAAACCAATATGAATATCAGCAGATATCTCAGACCAGACTGGAAAAGAAAGAAGGGCCTGGAACAACATATTCCAAGCATTGAAAGAAAATCAATGCCAACCAAGAATCTTATACTCAGCAAAACTTACCTTCAGATTTGAAGATGATATAAAATCCTTTCATGATAAACACATGCTAAATGAATTTACCAATAGAAAGCCTGTCCTAGAGAAAACCCTCAGCAAAATGTTCTAAGAGGAAGATATGAGAAGCAGCAATGTAAATCAGCAAAGGGAGGAATTACCCTAAAGGAACAGCCAATTAAAGCAAAAAAAAAAAAAAAAACAAGTAAGATTAAAATCCATAAATAAGTCAAAATGACCGGGAATACAAGTCATATCTCAATAATAACCCTAAACGTACATGGCCTAAACTCATCAAAAGACAGACTGGAAGATTGGATTAAAAAGAAAGATTCAACAATGTGTTCCCTTCAAGAGACGCATCTCATAGAAAAACATGTCCACAGACTAAAGGTTAAAGGATGGGAAAAAACATACCATGCACATGGACTTAGTAAAAAGGGAGGAGTTTCCATCTTCATTTCAGATAAAGGAAACTTTAAGCCAAAGTTAGTCAGAAGGGATAAAGAAGGACATTTCATACTACTTAATGGAAGGATAAATCACCAAGACATAACAGTCATAAATATTTATGCACCAAGCAGTGGCACATCCATGTTCATCAATCAGATCCTTCTCAAGTCCAGGAAAAAAATAGACCAAAGCACAATAACACTGGGGGACTCTAACACTCCTTTCACCATTGGACAGACTTTCTAAGCAAAAATTGAACAAAGAAACCATAGAACTCAATGACACAATAGCTAATTTAGACTTAGCAGACATATAGAATACCCCAACCATCTAAAAGCAAATACACTTTCTTCTCAGCAGCTCATGGATCCTTATCTAAAATAGACCATATGTTATTCCACAAAGCTACTCCTAGTAAGTACAGAAACATAGAGATTCTACCTTGTATTCTATCAGATCATAATGAATGAAAATAAAAATCAACTAAAAAGTTAAAAGCACAAACTACTCCAACACCTGGAGACTAATAGGCTATTGAATGAGGCATGAATAAGACATTAGGGCGAAAATAAAAAAATTCTTTGAGGTCGATGAGAACAAGAATACAACATATCAGTGTCTCTGGGATACTATGAAAGCAGTGCTAAGAAGAAAGTTTGTTGCATGGAGTGCATTCAATAAAATAATGAAAAGTTTACAAATCAATGACCTCACATTATAGATCAAAGTCCTAGAAAAAGAGGAACAGTTCAGCACCAAAAGTAGTAGTAGACAGGAAAAAATTAAAATCAGAGCTGAAATCAATGAAATTGAAAAAAAGAAACAATTCAAAAAATTGACAAAACAAAAAGTTGGTTCTTTGAAAAAATAGCCAAAATTGACAACTCTTACCCACACTAATGAGGAAAAGGAGAGAGATAATCCAAATTAGTAAAATTCATGATGGAAATGGAAATATTACAATAGACACAATTGAAATAAAAAACATAGTAAGAAGCTATTATGAAAATTTATACTCCAACAAAGTAGAAAACCTGGAAGACATCAACAGGTTCTTAGAGTCATATGATTCACCCAAACTTAATCTGGAGGACATACACAACTTAAATAGATCAATTTCAAGCAAGAAAATAGAAAAAGTTATCAAAAGCCTACCCACAAGGAAAAGTACAGGACCGGTTGGATTCACAGCCGAGTTCTTCAAGACTTGCAAAGAAGAACTCATTGTAATACTCCTCAAAGTATTCCATGAAATAGAGTAGGAGGAAACCCTTCCAAACTCATTCTATGAAATTAATATGACCCTGATACCAAAACCACAGAATGACACATCAAGGAAAGAAAATTTCAGACCAATATCATAATGAACATAGATGCAAAAATTCTTAACAAAATTTTGGCAAATCACATACAAAAGCATATTAAAAAGATAGTACACCATGACCAAGTGGGTTTCATCCCAGGGATGCAAGGTTGGTTCAACATCCTGAAATCAATAAATGTAATTCACCACATCAAAAGACTTAAAGTCAAGAACTACATGATAATTTCAATAGATGCAGAGAAAGCATTTGATAAAATACAGCACTGCTTCATGCTCAAAACACTAGAAAAAATAGGGATATTAGGAAAGTTCCATAACATTGTAAAGGCTATCTATGCGAAGCCCACATCTAGCATCATTCTAAATGGAAAAAAATGAAATCATTCCCCCCTGAAAACTGGAAAAAGGCAGGGATACCCTCTTTCTCCACTATTGTTCAACATTTTCCTTGAAAATTTAGCCAGAAAAATTAGAGACACCAAAGAAATTAGAGGAATACGAATAGGAACAGAAGAGATCAAACTATTCCTATTTGCTGATGACATGATTATCTACTTAGGAGACCCTAAAAATTCCTCTGGAAAATTTCTGGAACTAATTAATGTATTCAGTAGCATAGCAGGATATAAAATTAATGCTCATAAGTTAAATGCATTTTTATTTGTTAGTGATGCATCCTTTGAGAGAGAAATTAGGAAAACTATACCATATACTATAGCCTTAATAAAAATAAAATACTTGGGAATCAATCTAACATAAGGGGTGAAAGACCTCTCCAATGAGGTCTTCTACAGAAAACTAAAGAAAGAAATTAAAGAAAGTCTGAGAAGATGGAATGATCTCCCATGTTCTTGGATAGGCAGAATTATTATTGTCAAAATGGCCATACTACGAAAAGCACTATACAAATTCAATGCAATTCCAAACAAAATCCCAATGATGGACCTCATAGAAATAGAGCAAGCAATCATGAAATTCATTTGGAGGAAGAAGAGACCCAGAATAGCTAAAACAATTCTTAACAAGAAAAGCAAAGCAGGGGGTGTCAAGTACCAGACCTTCAACTCTATTGCCGAGCAATAATAATAAAAACAGCATGGTATTGGCACCAAACAGACAGGTAGAACAATGGTACAGAATAGAGGACACAGAGATAAACCCCACATAAATACAGGTATCTCAAACTTGACAAAGGAGCTAAAAACATACAATGGAGGAAAGACAGGCTCTTCAACAAATGGTTCTGGGAAAAGTGGAAATCCATATGCAGCAAATGAAACTGAAAACATATCTCTCACCCTGTACAAAACACAACTCAAAATGTATCAAGAATCTAGGAATTACACCAGAGACCCTACACCTAACAGAAGAGAAAATAAGTCCAAATCTCCATCATGTTAGCCTAGGAACAGATTTCCTTAACATGACTCACAAAGCACAAGAAATAAAAACAGGAATCAATGATTGGATTAGAGTCAAACTAAAAAGCTTTTTTCAGCAATGGGAGCAATCAGCAATGTCAAGAGAGAGCCTTCAGAGTGGGTGAAAATCTTTGCCACACACACATCAGATAGAGTGCTAATCCCCAGAATCTACAAAGTACTCAACAATCCTTACACCAAGAACAATAATAACCCAATCAATAAATGGGCCAAGGAAATGAACAGACACTTTACAGAGGAAGATCTACAAGCAATCAACAGATTTATGGAAAAAATATTCAACATCCCCAGTTATGAGAGACATGGAAATCAAAACCACCTTAAGATTTCATCTTACCCCAATTAGATTGTCTTTTATTAAAAATACAGGCAGCAACAGGTGTTGGTGAGGATGTGGGGAAAAGGGTACACTCAAACATTGATGGTGGGATTGCAAGTTGGTGCAGCCACTCTGGAAAGCAGTGTGTACATTCCTCAGAAAACTTGGAATGGATTCACGATTTGACCCAGCTATCCCACTCCTTGGCCTATACAGGAAGGACTTACAATCAGATTACTACAGTGATGCAGCCACATCAATATTCATAGCTGCTCAATTCACAATAGCTAGACTTTGGAACCAACCTAGATTCCCTTCAGTAGATGAATGGATAAAGAAACTCGTGTAGCTGGGCATGGTGGCGCATGCTTATATTCCAAGTGACTTGGGAGGCTGATTTAGGAGGATTGAGAGTTCAAAGCCTGCCTCAGCAATTTAGCGAGGCCCTGAGCAACTCAGAGAGACCCTGTCTCTAAATAAAATACAAAATAGTGCTGGGGATGTGGCTCAGTGACCAAGTGTCCCTGAGTTCAAACCCTGGTTCCAAAAAAAAAAGAAACTGTGGCATATATAAACAGTGGAATATTACTCAGCCATAAAGAAGAACAAAAGTATGGCATTTGCAGGTAAATGGATGATGTTGAAGACTGTTATGCTAAGTGTGATTAGCCAGACCCCAAATCCAAAGGCTGAATGGTCTCTCTGAGAAGTGAATGATGATGTATAATGTGGGGGGGGAGGGAGGCCAGAATGGAGGAAGTATAGATAGCATAGAGGGAAGGGAGGGTTGGGGTCAGTGTGAGAGTAAGAATAATAACATAATGTGTGACAGACATCATTGCCCTGTGAACATGTATGAATGCACAGATGTGTGACTCTACTTTGTGTACAACCAGAGAAATAACAGCTGTACTCCACTTGTGTTCAATAATTTGAAATTAAATAAATTTTAAAAAAATAATAAAAATTAAATAAATAAATAAATAAATAAATAAATAAATAAATAAATAAATATGCTGACTACAGGCCAATGTCATACACCTGGAACAATGATCCTCCAATATCATAAAAATGAGGGATGAAAAAAGTGCCTAATGATTTCAGGATGAGCACACTGTTATAGGGCATCACAGGAAACTTGAACATCCATCTTTCTGAAAGAGAACAAAGGGAAAAACACTGGAAGTTGAAGATGGAAGCAGGGACGGCTAATACATGTCTTGTGCTCTAAATGCAGATGGATTAGGAGAGCAAAATAACTTGTGTGAAGGGACTCTGAAAGAGGTTGCCCTTGTGAGTTTCTCCCCAAACATTCCAGGAACTTTCTTCAGCTCCAAGTGCTATTCAAATATAGCAAAATGAAGGGGCCAGATCGTTTTGTAATTAAGGATAGCTACTGGACACAAGTGCAATTGCTGAGGATCTAATGGCCCTCCCCCATTGCTGACTCTACACTGAAGGTAACAATGAATAACTTATTAAGCATATGCAGATTTAGCTTTCCTGGCATCCAATCTGGTAGTAAAGGCCTTCCTTCACCACAGCATGTACACACAAGCACTTCCATTTACACAACTACTGATTTGCATATGGACAACAGAATGATGCCTCTGGAAAAAGAATGCAGCACAACATCACAAATCTAAACAAAAACATCTCTCTTATGATTTGAAAATGAGATCACAATACCTACAAAATCTTAACTTGAAAAACAGAAAACAAAGGAAGTATGAATGGTGTGATAGAACCTAGGGCACAGGAAATGAAGATCCTACAGCATTTCTACATTCCAAGTCCATATTTTAGGATTAAAGGTATCCACTCCAATCCTCCCATGTAACTTATGTCCCTGATTTCATTTCTTCAATAGGATTACTTTAAGTAGGCTTTCTTGTTTCATCCCTGCATTAATATCAGAATCAAATCATTCTCTCTTCCTTGATAAAATCAGAATATACCATCCTTCACACATCCCTACACAGCATCCCTTATGAAATCCCTCAAAATGAACAAGATTCAAAAAAGGTTCATTTGAAATGAATATGGATCTTGTGTGAAACAGGAACACCATACATTACATAGCCTCTGTTGCTGGTGAATCATATCAGTGGAAGTTAACTAATATATTCAGTGCAAATCCATAGAAGTCTTTCATAAATGATGTCTGTAAACATGTAAAGCACAACGAATTGAGTATACCCAGAGTCATATGCATCTGTGTTTTGTCTACATCTTTCAGTTCTCAAGTTGATATTCTGGTTGTGCTGGACAATATTGAGGTGTAAAAGCCCATATCGTTTGCAGATAGACTGCATTGTGCTCCAGAGTGGTTCTCCTTCACAAACACTAGTGTTGGTGATATTTGGAATGCCATTTACTGCTGAAAGGAAATAATGAATTCCCAATATATGCTCAATTTGAATTTCAAATCTGAAAGTGGAGAAGAATCCATTTTAGTCCCTGGTGAGCATTTTCATCTAGTAGAACATGCTGATGCAATATATTTGGCACTATATTAATGAGGCATTTACATTCTCTTCATTCCTGAGTTGTCTCATCTTCAGGAATACTGACTTTTAAGATATCTAGGTCTTTGGGGAAGCACCTTTTCTTATCAACACAGTTTCTACCAAATACTCTATTTAGAATTGCTTGCAAATAAATCTGAGACTTATCCACTTTCTCTTCCCTTTATTGAACAGTGGAGGAAAAGTTGATATGTTGGAGGGTTGGCATGATCTGAAGTGGCTCCTTCAGATGACTGCATGTTCTGCAGGCCTGACTATGTGATATGTATTGCATAAAAACTACCCCAAGATAGAACCTAATGATTTCTATCAAATTCTATAGATTGCATTGGAGAACTATCCAGTCAGAAACTTTCGTTGCAGATCAAATCAAAATGCCTAGGAAGTTGAGGACACAAAGGTTTATCCCTGTATTCCTTTAAGGAAAAAGAGAGTTGTTGCTACTCAATGAGCTGACAATTTTCTGAGGGGCCAAAGGAGCAGTGTCCGAGTAGGGGAAGTAAACCCTTGTAGGAAATATTATATGCTCTGATCTTTGGGACCACAGGAAAATGAGGGAAAGTTTCACAACTGAACAACAAACTCTTACAGTTCACATGTATCTCATTGTTTTTATTCCTCCCAGTTTTTTCCTTGAGGGAAATATAACTAGTGGGGTCACATGCATATCCCAGGGGAGGTGCTGTATCTTCTTTTCACCTCAGGTATGGGGGTGGTTCCAAAAGGTTGATTTCTGCCACTCCCTCCACTATTCCACTCAGTGCTTGACATGGTTCCACTGGGAATAATGTGGTCTCTTGAATGGTCTAATCTTTTGGGAATTGTGGTCAGGGCCTGTTCCTTCTTGTTTTTGTATTATTTCTTATGATTAATGGTGTAATATGTAGATATTTGCATTTAAAGATTTTGGGAGAAAATCAGACATTAAGTGATTTGGATCATCATAATAACATGGCTGAAGCCTTAATTGATTTCATATGTAATATTACCTTAAAAGAAGAGATGTCATGGGACAGGTCAACAAGAGTTATTATTTGTTCTTAGAATCATGACAACCACTGTCATGTAGCCTA
>JAJEJO010047945.1:0-30264 GCA_020662805.1 Glaucomys volans
AATTATGAGGACTTACAAGTCTTAGAGGCATATTTGTTCATTCTCATGTACCCGTTGCATTGCCAATTTATACTTCATATATCAGTTTTTCTCACTCTGGAGAAGGTGTCTCCTTCTGTGGTAATGTGTACCAGTCTTTATGATTTTGTCTTTTTGTTTCAGTCTATACAGCAGTTCTATTTTTATGCTTATAAATTCAAATGGTATTAAGTCATCTTCATATATTCTTATCATGCTATTTGTATATTCGAGGGGAATTCTTATATGAAGAGAGAAGTATCTTCTAATCTTAGGTATGAGTCGTGGCCTCACATTATATGCATGCAGGTTATTTATTTTCCCTGAATCACAAGAGCAAGAAAATATAAATCATACATATTTTTCAGGATTCCAGTGAGAATTAGAAAGGATGTATTTTAGGTACTGAGCAGTATCAAACATATCAAAAAATTATTATATTATCAGTTGTATTGTTTTCATCAAGAGTATTTGCAGATGGGGAGATGACATCTATGATCACTATTATCTACCACAAGTAGTCTACAAATATTTACTACAAATCAAAAGATCTAATATCCATTATTGTTCTTTGTGAGAATGGTCATCCACAGGAGAAAAATACAACTCAAAAATCACATAAGAGTTCTTAGTAAAACAAGCAGAATTTCTTTATATCAATTATAGATTTAGATATGACCCAAAATTTCTATATCACTCAATATTTTTTTACCTGGATTAAAAATAATTGGATTAAAAGCAGCATTTATTACTAAAAAGTTTATTAAGATAAGTTATGAAGTAAGAAGACAGAATTTAAGAACCCACAGTCGCATATGCACATAATATTATATACTTGATGCCATTTAAATGTAATAATTTACTTCAAACTAATTCAAGATCTGAGGGGGGTACTTCAGTGGAAAAGCACATACTTAGTGTGTCTGAGGCCTTGAGATTCTGTCGGGGTATTCTGGGTACCCCGCTCTATGCTAAGATGGCGCCTGACGGTATGCCAGTTTTGCCGTTGCCACGGAGTAAACAGGTGTATCTTTGCGAAAGTTATTCCTATCAGTTGGTTGTAAACTGGCCACACGTGTATCTGGTTCGTGCTTTAAGTCTTTGTCTGCTTGCCCGTGCATCCTTCACATGGAAGTTCTGTGATTGGTCAACTGAGGGTATAAGAGAGAGACACACACACACACACACACACGCACGCGTGCACGCACACGGAGACGGAGACACAGACACAGACACAGACACTGAGGGACTGAGGGGGGAAAGGGAAGAAGAAGAGGGAGGAAATGGGAGAGGGAGGAAACGGGAGAGAAAAAGAGAAAGAAAGGGGCACACAAGATAAAGAGCTGCATACACATTCCTGGGATCGCGTTTTTGTTGCGGGCGACAAAGACGACGATAAGGTTCTAGATTCTGGTTCAGGCTGCAGTGTGGAGTGCGGGTGAATAAAACACAACCACTAAAAACAGAGGAACCATGATTTTTAGTTTTAAAATAACATTGTTCTTCACAAGGGCTCCATTAATTAATTATATATTATATTTGCATGAAGTAAATTATTATAAGTCAATTCAAATCCAATGAGTAACTGATAAATATTTATTAACTACTTTATTCTTACAGTTTTTTAGGAATGAAAAAATAAGTGAGTCATCATGATTTGGGGAAATGACAGTTCCTCAAAAGGATTTGTACTACTTGGCTTCTCAGATAGTGCCTGGCTACAAATGCCTCTTTTTGTGGTTTTGTTAATATCATACACATTCACCATCTTTGGCAATGTGTCCCTCATGATTGTGTGCATTCTGGATCCCAAACTTCGCACACCCATGTATTTCTTTCTCACTAATCTCTCCATCTTAGATTTCTTTCTCACTAATCTCTCCATCTTAGATTTCTGTTATACCACATGTTAGCAAATATTTGTCGCAACAAAAAGACCATCAGCTCATCATCTTCCTGGCCCTTGGGGCCACAGAATGTCTCCTGCTGGCTGTTATGTCCTTTGACAGATTTGTGGCAATCTGCAGACCCCTCCTCTATGTAGTCATTATGAATCATTGGTTCTGCTTAAGGATGGCTGCCTTCTCGTGGCTCACTGGATTCAGCAACTCAGTGTTGCAGTCTTCCCTGACACTGAACATGCCACACTATGGTCATCGGTAGGTGGACCACTTCTTATGTGAGGTTCCTGCCCTTCTCAAGTTGTCATGTGCTGACACAAAGCCTATTGAGGCTGAGCTCTTTTTCTTCAGTGTCTTAATTCTGCTAATTCCAGTGATATTGATCCTCATCTCTTATGGCTTCATAGCTCAAGCAGTGTTGAAAATCAGGTCTGCAGAAGGAAGATGAAAAGCTTTTGGGACATGTGGGTCCCACCTGGTTGTGGTGTCTCTTTTATGGAACAGCCATCTACATGTATCTACAGCCACCTTCATCCACCTCCAAGGACTGGGGAAAGATGGTTTATCTCTTCTATGGGATCATCACCCCCATGTTGAACCCTCTCATCTATAGCCTTAGAAATAAAGATATGAAGATATGAAAGATATGACATCACCCTTCAAGAGGGTGATGTCAAGTATCTTATTAAGAAATAGAAGATTCTCATCACATTGAAGTAATTTTAAGTTTTTCCTTGTCCTTAAAGATGGCAATAATCTTTGAAATGATTTTTCTTGTTTTTCAGATTTCATGATTTCACTGAATCCTATCAATGAAAAGTCTTCCTTTTGTTAAGAAAATAATGTATGCTTATTAAGTTTAAAATTCCTTTACCTTCAAGAAGTCCCACAAGAACACTGTCCTCCTTTAGGCCAAATAAAGCTAATTTCTTCCTATCAATGTCAGAGTAGTCAGGACAGCTGGGTGTATTACCTTTCACTTTCACACTAATTGTTCCAAAACAATCCTTTTTTATCCCTTAGTACGGAGTTTTCATATCTGATTAAATAACCAGGCATCCCAAACTAAAAATTCTTTAATTCAGAACCTACCTTCTCAGTGACTTTACATCCTCACATCTCTTTATAAAATCCATCATATGTGTATACCTTTCCAAAACTGTCCTAAGCCTGTAGTCTGATTCTAATCTAGTTGGCTTTAAACTGTCTATATTTAATCTGAAATTTTAGTTGCATTTCATTTGCAGTTCTGTTTTCAATCCATCCCCTTATTCTCCATGAATAACATTTATCCTTTTTCTACTTCTGTCCAATTCCTCATTTGTGCTCAGTTCTCGCCCAGACATGTGGAATATCTCCTAAATTATAAAACTAATTTTGTATAGTTTTGTTAATGACAATTTTTTTTCTAATAGTGATCTGAATTAATTCATTTTTGGATAATCATTCAATAAACCTTTATTGTTCATGATATAGTAGCAGACCAGAGGAAAAGCAATCACGGAAGAAATGCTCTACTTCTTGAGGGAAATAATCCTGAAACTGAGAAACACTGAAATAATTTTTTGCAGTAAGTAATATAAGGACATAGATGAGGCAACATTTTAGGCCACAGAGAAAGGATTGCAAGACAAAGCATTTCAGAAATTACAGTGATTAAAACAAAAGTACAAAAAACCATATAAGACAGCTGGAGATGTTAACCAAAAAGATTGGATTTTATTCAGTAAGCAAAGCAATGTAATCAAAGCACAGGAGGTAGCCTCAGGAGTAGAAAGGCAAAGAGAAAGACATGGTTCACATATAGTTCTTAGTTTAGGAAAGGTAATATTTCAAATAAACGTAAAAAGAAGACTTTAAGCATATAATTTTGTAAACATTGGTTTTCTCAAAAAAGCAATAAGAAATACAACATGATGAAAACAGTTTTATCTGTAGCATAATTTTCCTTTTAAAATTTCCAAACCTAGAATAACCATTACTGTCTCTTGCTGAATATATGGAAAGCATTTTGAGCTTAACACATCCCAAAGCTAAACACTGCTCCCTCTTTACCATAAAACCATCATCTTAAGCTCACTATTTTAATGAATGAATTTACCTTCCAATATACAAATTGGAAGCCATGAACCATATGTTAGGTATATCAATCTTTTCTCTTTTGAACCTCCCAACTCTCCCTAAGTTTGCAGGCTCATATTTCTAGTGCCACCATCCTTTACCTGGTCTTTTATTCACTGCTCCCAACTCCCTGACAATAGAGTTTATAAGTTGTTTGGGGGATTTGTTTGTGCATTCGTATGCATTAAGTCCTGAGAATATTTTTATATTCTTCAAAACAAAATTTAAGTACCTACAAATTAAATTTCACCACAGAGTTATATAAAATGTATTTAACCATTTTTGTATTGTGGAATATTTTGCATTTTTTGTTTACTGTTAATGAATAATACTGCAAAAAAGTTCAACCTATGGATATGGGTTTGAATTATCAGCTTGTAATCTTAGAAATGGTATTACCGATTCAAATTATATATTTCTTAGAGTTAATATATATTGCCAAGTTGCACTATAAAATATTTTGTGCCCTTTCACATTCCTATAATCACTATATGGAGTAAAAGAGAATGCTTCCTTCATGACCTTTTGTAAACTCTGTAAGTTATCATCTTTGAGACATTTGCCAATTTCAGAAGCAGAAATATTATTAGCATCCTATTTTTTATTTCCTTGAGTACTTTGACAATAACATAATTTTTATACATAGAATAAATTATGGGTGTTCATAAATATTTGATTTTCTCTTCCTTTCTAGGGAGATGGTAGAATTGCACTTGCTTGCCTTGTTAAAAAGCAACCCAGCTGTTTAATTTGCTTTGTCAATAAGAGGTATGGAAAAAATGATGTGGCCCACTTTTTGATGATGACTTTAAGATCTACTGCAAAGTCTGCCATCAAAACAATGTTCAAGGTAGAGTTTTCAGTGAGCCTGAAATTGATTGAGGGCCATGTGGAGTAGAGCTCCAATCCTTGATAGACAAGGAGCATGAATGAGAAATAAATGTCTCTTATTTAAAGTCACCGAAAATTCAGAGGTTTTTATTTGTGAATTATAATATAGCTTATACTAACTGATTATAGAAACTGGTCCTAGTAGTGGGGTTTTGATGTCAAGGACAAAAACAAATTAGGAGTCACTATACAGTATTAGGTGTCAGACAGTGAGTAAATCAATATTAAAAAATTGAAACCATAGTGACCTATTACACAGGGCAGAAATGCTTGGTAAACTATCATCTGTAATAGCTTAGATGTTAAATAATGAACCTGATGGTAATGACATAAGATGAAGAAAACATCTGTATTCATTATTTTTGGAAACATTTTAGAGGGCTTTAAAAAAAGATAAGCTTAGAAAGAGTCCTTGTATTCAAGTAGAAATAAATCATTAGAGCTAGATATTCAGATGCTTGAGGAGTGGAAAAAGAAAAAATCTTCTCAATTCCATATTACACATAAAACTGAGGATAGTCTTTGATCAATAAAAGGTAATTAAAGAATAACACCTAAGCCAGGTACCATGGCACACACATGTAATTCCAGCTACTCACAAAGCTGAGGCAGGGGTATTTCAAGTTTGAGAACAGTTCGGACAATTTGGCAAGGACTTTTCTCAAAATAAAAACCAACAATGGCTCAGATATAGCTCAGTAATAAAGTGCCCATTTATGTGTGTGCATACCCACACCCCTATAAATCAATCTCTCCCTCCATATGTATATAAATATATACATATATTAGAATACATATTTATATGTATATATGCATACACATATATATAAAATCCATGGTAGTAAGAATTGATTCAAAAATACACATCATACACCTGATATTAAACATTGTCTGCAAATTACAAAAGCACCCAGTATATCCTTTCAGTTGAAACAAGTGATTCAGAGAAAAGAGAGTCAAAGTAAAAAGTGAATAGGCCTATCCCACCAACAACTGATAGGCTCAAGGAAATTCCAAATGAACATGTAGAGAGAGAATTGTATCTTGACAAGACTTGAGGAGTTGGCAGTTGGGACATTGAATAGACTGAGATCAAATAGATAAGCAGAACTGTTGAAAGAGTTATATAACAAATAAAGTATGAATCTGCATTTTAAAAACACAACTTCTATTTGAGATGTAAAATAATCCTTGAATCTCCAACCTTCTTAAGTAGGAAGGATGTTGAGGAACCTTAATATTGTCTTCTTCAGATATAGCCATTGAGGATAATGGAAACAGGATGCCCTAGGTGCTAGGAATACAATAGTGAAAAAAAGTCTTCAAAGGTCATGGACAAATCCATCTCTGTTTCTCAATACCTACTGGAGCAGATGCCACACCATTGATGCTCTATGATGATTACCTTGCACATTATCTTGGATGGAGAATCTAGAATTAACTATAGAATTAGCCATAGTTGAGTTATTGAGCCAATATATTAGCCAGAGTCTAATTACAGAAGACTTTAATTTCTCTTTTCTATTTTAATGAGGGAGGGTATACTGATGATAATTAATAATGTAACCAACAGACCAGGAAAGGAATTTGTTAGTTTGAAATCACATGCAAAGTTTTCTAGGAAAAAAAAGTTGAAATAAATTCAACTGAATGGCTGTAAAAAAAAAAAATGTAAAATGTGAAAATAAGTATTCCCAACAAATAGGCAATGTGGCTTAAAGCACAATTATTTATTAATATGCTATTACTTTTAAAAATCCAATTAATTATGACCATGATAATATCATTTTCCATACATAACATAGAATTTTCACCTGAAAAAACTTGGGACAAGATTGTTTCAAAATTAGTTGTTTGTATAACATCTGGCATAAATCAAGCTCAAAATGTAAAATGATTGGTGAATTTGAATAAGTCTCTGGACCTGAACTGGGATATTGAGGCTTTTCCTGACAGCAGTTATGTGTAGTTTGAAATGTGTTTGTAGCTGTATACAAACAGTTGAGTACTGGTAATTTTCCAGATCTCACGGCCAGATCTCACGGCCTAATTTTTAATCAGATTACTTAGCATTTTTTTTCTAATGAGCTGCTTGGCTTCCTTGCATAATTTGGATGTTAATCCCTTTTCAGATGCATCATTTGCAAATATTTTCTCCCATTCTATAGGTTGTCTCTTCACTCTGTTCTTTTGCTGTGCAGAAGTTTTTTAGCTTGTTATAATTCTCTGTCTACTTTTCTTTTTACTCCCTCTAGTGTTGTGTTTTTATCCAAAATATTGTTTTGCCCTAATTCGAATGGCTATTATCAAAAAGATGTCTAGGGCTGGGGATGTAGCTAAGTTGGTAGAGTGCTTGACTGGCATGCATAAGGCCCTGGGTTCAATCTACAGCACTACACACAAAAACAAACAAACAACACCAACAACAAAAGATGTTTAAAAATAACAAATGCAAGCACGGATGTAGAGAAAGGGAACCTCAGTCTACACTGTTGGTAGGGATGTAAATCAATTCAATCAGTAAAAAAAAACACATGGAGGTTCCTCAAAAAATTAAAAATAGAAATACTAATGACCCAGCAATCACACTCTAACTATATATCCAAAGGAAGTGAAATTAGCATATCAAAGAGATAACTGCACTCTCATTTTTATGGCAGCACTATTCACAAAAGCCAAGACTTGGAATCAATCCAAGTACCCATCAACAGATGACTGAGTAGAGAAAATGTGGTGCATATTCATAGTTAAATTCTATTCCACTGTAAAATGGATGAAATCATGGCTTTAGCAGCATGGATAAACCTGGAGAACATTATAAGTAAAATAAGCTAGACACAGAAAGAAAAATACCATATGATCTCACATATATGTGGAGTCGAAAGAAGTTGATCTTATAGAAGTGAAGAGTAGAATAGTGGTTACCAGAGGTGAGGAAGGGAGAGACGAAGAAGGCTAGGCAGAGACTGATCGATGAGTACAAAGTTGTAATTAGGAAGAATAAATTCTGGTGTTCTACACAGTAGGGAGATTAAATTCAATAATATCGTATATTTCAAAATAGCTAGAAGAGGGATTTTGGATGTTCTCATCATAAATAATAACAAATGTATGAGGTGATGAATTCATGCTATACCATGATTTAACTATTACACATTGTATACCTGTATCAGAACATCACACTGCACCCCATAATTGTGTGATTATTTGTCAGTTAAAAACAACATTTTAAAAAAAAACAATCTTACGGAATAATTTTACTAAAAAGAGTAGGGAAAAATCACACCTCATTTCATCATGGAATCAAACCCTGAGCTTTCCAAATACTATTGAGTGATTCTGTTTAGTCTGCTTAACCTTGCTATGATTCTTCCGGGGAAAGATAATATATTCTTCTCTGCAGTATGCATGTATTAAGTAATAGATAAACATATTTATCTTAATTTAAAATATTTAATACTGGAAAGGTTGGTGGGAAATTTCATAGCCCCACGCAGGATCTCAAATGTTCAGTTCCTGATATTCTGAACATAATCTCTTTCCCTTCTCCATCCTATTTTTTCCCTCTCAGCACTCTTACATGATGGTGTACCATTTGCTCTTGTTCATACACTAACTCAACATGTAGTGAATACCAACTGCCTTTCAGGCACTGTACAGATATATAGAAATAAAAACTTCCTTCAAGGGATACACAATCTACTCGAGAGGTAAGTACATAAATTATCTTGACTAGTGTGAGACTTGTGCAGAGAGAAATGGGAACAGGAAAAGCAAGAACCTGACCCTAATTGGGAGAGCTGGAAGTTGCTATTCTGTCTGCATGCAAGTCTTATTCACCCTTTCAATGTTAACCCCATGGCAAGTAAAGGCTGTTACCCATAATGCTACCACTCAATTAATGGCTAACAAATGATGATATCCTGCCTGGGTTCCATCTCCCCAGAATACTGGCCTAGGGGACAACCAACATCAAAAATAACTGGAGAGATTAATAAAATGTATATTATTGGGGCCCACCTCAGATCTAGTGAATTTATCAGTAGGGGAAAATGGAGTCTGCATTTTTAATGAGTACTTGCCAGTTGACTTTTATTTTCTTGAGTTTTTAGGCTTATGGTGTGTGGAGACAAGCAGAAGAGCACCAATACATAGATTTAAATATGATTTCCCATCACCACACCCCAAATACCAATTGTCTCCTGTACATTTCATGTATACCAGAATGACAGTCTGGCTCTGTTAGAAGAGTGACCATCATAGGTGTTGCAGTTTTATTTTATTGTATCTATTTGGATCTCTTTTATATCTCAGCTTCTTGTTTCCATTGCCAACTTCTCTGTCTTTCAATAACCCAAACAATTCATGGCACAGTCTATTTTAAACCAAACATATAAAATGATAAACAGAACTCTAAAGTTGAACATAAAAAACAGGGTGAGATAATCTAAAGACTTGTGTCTCAAAAAATAAAACCAACAAGTACAAAGTAAGAACAAACGTCAAGTTGAATCACCAGCCTGACAACAACTCTTCAATGTAAATAAGTGCCTGGACTATTTCTGTTAGTAGCAATGCACCTGCGGTGTGAAGGAAGCTTGCATTCAATAAACGCCCACCATGTGCTAATAACGTCTCATTCATCTGTTTGCTTTATCTTTGAGACAACCCAGGGAAGTGTTATTAGCTCCACAAACATGTGTACAGTGTGCCCGTGTGAGGAAACCCAAAGGGACCCAAGGGATTTGGTGTTTGCTATGGTTTAATGCCTCCTCCAAAACTCATGCTGAAATTTAAATTGTCACTGTAATGGTTAAGAGGCAATTAGGTCACAAGGACCTCACCCTCATGGTGGATTTAGGCCATCATCATAAGATTGAGTCATTTATAGAGAGAGGAGGTTGTTTTAAAGAAATTTTGGTCTCCTTGGCTTTCTCCTACAGGATGCTTTACATCATGTTGTCTGACAAGAAGGCCTTCGACAGATGCTGGCACCTTGATATTGGGCTTCCCAAACTCCAGAACTATGAGAAATAAATTTCTTTTTTTAATAAATTACCCAGTTCTTGGTATTTTTTTATAGTGGCAAAAAAAAAAATGGACTAAGTCAATAACTTGCTCTTGGCATAGAGATTGTAAAGAGCAAGGCCAGGATTACAAAGTACTCATAAACCTGATTCCAAATCGCACACTATTCCCCCTCAGAGAAGGACAAAGGCTGGAGAAGGTTTTCCAATGACCCCATCAAACAATCTCAGTCAAATACCTTTGAAAAGCTTACATACCACAGGGAAAAGATACCTCCTGGGTATTTTACTTTGAGCTATCAGTACATGCAAAGCAGGTGAAGCTTTGCATATTAAGCTGTCAGCATTTGTATAGAATGTAATGCTTTGCATAGAGCCAGTATTTACTTACCACTGTAGCAAAAGGCAGAGAGCACAGGGCCAACAACAAGGACTGCTGGACTGAATAGTCTGCAATGACTTAATTTGCTATAGTTGGCAAAGGTCAGCATACTAGCAATCTAGCAATAAGCATCAGGCAAATCATTAGTAATGTGAAAAGAACCTAAAGAATTCATTCTGTAACTTCCAACTTCAGGCTATTTTATAACTCAATTCAAGTCCATGAACAATCATTGAGCACTTTGTATGTATCTGAAGATCTGCTTCAAGTAACAGGAGACCCCATGGTAAGCAAAGACACCAGTTTTCTATTGTTAGTATAACTAATTACTACAAATTAAGTAGATTAAAACAATATGGATTTATTATCTTACAATTCCTGTGGGTCAGAAATTTGACACCTTCTCACTAGGCTATATTAGTATGTCCACAAATGCAGTTCAACACTCCTGTCACTAAAATCAAGGTGTGGGCCCATCAAAGCTGCAACTACATTATTTTCAAAAGCTTTAGGGGAGAATCCATTTCCTTTACCAGAGATAGGCTCCCTTCCTTAGATCATAGACCCCTCCCTCCATTTCCAAAGTCAGTAAAGTTCCATGTCTCTGACTTTACCTCCTTAGTCACATATTCCCCTGACTCTGAATTTAGCAGGTGAATGATTTTTCCACTTTTTAAGGATCCATGTGATCATTCTGAGCCTGCTCTAGGATAATCCTACATAATCTAGGATAATCCCTCCATCTCAAAGACCTGAACTAATCACACATCTGTAAAATTCTTTTTGCCAGGTAAGATAACATATTTATTCATGAATTCCAGGAATTGAGACATGGGGGAATGTGTAGAATTATTATTTTGCATACCACAGAAATATGTAGGGGCTTTATAATCTGGTAGGACAAAGAAGAAATTCCCAGTGTGGGCTAGGATACCAAAGAGATAAGCTAATATTTATAGTAGAGGAATAAAATGTTATAGGTGTGCTAAGTCCCTTCATTTAGCTCAAAGGAAGAAGAGAGGCATATGACAGGATCCTGAATGACTTTAAAGGCCTTTTGAGATAAACCTTGACTAACAATTAGGATGTTGAAAGGCGGAGCTAAAAAAGGAGCATTCCAGATGTAAAGAGCAGCATGACTCATGTGACACAGCATTGACAAAAGCAGGGGACAATAGAAAATACAACTAGAACCTATACACATAGAAGTTGGTAAGTGACATAAATGACAATACAAATCACACTCAGTGAGAATTGTGTTTCTATTCGTGGATAAAAATTAAACTAGATCCATACTCACATAAGACTTAAAATTAAATTCCAGGCATACTAAGACCTAATAGTGAAAATCAAATTTTAAAATTTTTTGAAGAAAAAAATTTAAATATTCTTATGACTTTGGGATAAGGAACTTTTTACAACAAGATTCAAAAAGCAAAATAAAAATAAAGGGAAATACTGAGAAATTTGATCACATAGAAATTCAAAATTAAAAAAAATCTTTTTGAAGTTATAGAAGGACAGCATGCCTTTATTTTATTTGTTTATTTTTATGCAGTGCTAAGGATGGAACCAGTGCCTCTCATGTGCTAGGCAAGCACTTTGCCACAGAGCTACAGTCCCAGCCCCTCAAAATTTTTATATACACATGTCAAACAAGCACATGAAAAGACACTCAACTCCACTGGTCATTTGGGAAACTCTAATTAAAACAATATACATCAAAAATTAAAAAATAAAATATATTTATAATATTTGCCAATACATACTCACTGGAATGACTAGATTTAAAAAGAAGACTATACCAAGTATTGACAAGGATATGAATCAACAGGAACTCTTACACACTACAGGTGAGAACAGAAACGGTTCAGCCTCATTGGAAAGCATTTTCCTAATTATTAAAATCTTGTATTAGTGTGGTATATTTATTATGATTGAACAAATATTGATGCATCATTATTAACAACTAACATCCATGATTTACATTAGGGTTATTCTTTGTGTTTTACAATTCTGTGAGTTTTAGCAAATATGTAATCTTGTAAACATAATTATAGTATATCATACATTACAATCTGTGTTCCATCTATTTATCCCTCCCTCCCTGTGGACTCCTAGAAGTCACTGATTTTTTAAATATCTATATAGTTTCATCTTTTCCAAAATAGCATATATTTAGAATCATACAGTGTAGTCTTTTCAGATTAGCTTCTTTAAGTTAAAAATATGCATTTTTCTCCTCTATGTTGTCTTGTGACCTGAGATCTAATTTCTTTTTATTGCTGAATAATATTTCATTGCATGGATGTACCATTGTTTCTTTAACGACTTACCTACCAAAGGATATCGTGGTCCTTTCCAAGTTTTGGCAATTGTGCTAAAGCTGCTGTTAACATTAATGTGCAGGCTTCTGTACAAATAGAAGTTCTTGAATCATTTGATTAAATATCTAGGAGTAAAAACTTGGCTCATTTAACAAGATTGTGCTTAGCTTTGTTAAGAAATTGCCAAACTGTCTTCCAAACTAGTCAGACCATTTTGCATTCCCACTAGTAATGAATGAGAGTTCTTGCTTCATATCCTCACCACCATTTCATATTGTCAATATTTTGGATTGTAGCATTTTTAATAGGTATATACTAGTATCTCATTGTTGTTTTAATTTATAATTCCCTGATGACTTATAATGGTCAAGCATCTTTTTATATGCTGTTATACCATCTATGTACCCAATCTGGTAAAGTATACATTCAGATCTTTTGCTGAGTTTTTAATTAGATTGTCCTCTAACTATGGAGTTTCAAGAGTTCTTTGAAATATGTAAGGTTTATGTCTAGATTTCTGTTTGTTTGTTTTTCATGTGGGGATGATGGTTAATTTTATGTGTCAACAAGACTGTGTTAAAGGATGCCCAGATAGCTGGTAAAACATATTTTGGTGGCTATCTATGATGGTATTTCCATAAAAAATTATTATTTGAATTAATAACTAAGAAGATGGAAATCATTCAATCCCATCAGGGCCTTAATAGAACAAAAAGAGGGAGGAAAGGTGCATTTATTCTCTTTCTGAAATGAGACATCCTCATAACATGCTCTTGAACTGTTTCTCAGGCTTTTGGACTCTGAGGCTCATACCAGCAGGCCCCTAGTTCTCAGGCTTTTCAGTTCAGACTGAATTATATCAGCAGATTTCCTGATTCTCTAGCTTGCAGACAGCATATTGGGGGACTACTTGACCTCCATAATTACATACTAATACCTATCTCCTTGTGCATACCTACAAATACCCTATGGTTCCATTTCTCTGGAGAACCTAATACAGTGGGTGTGCAGCCGTTCTAGCTCATCTGTTGAAAAGACTGTCTTTTTGCTACTGATTCACAGTTATACAAATTTAGACTGTCTGGATTTGCATGGAATGATTTCTAGACTCTCTATTCTGCTCCATTGATCTATTTGTTATTCTTCACCAATATAGTAAGTACCATGGTATTTAAGTTTTAAAGTTTGGTAGTGTCAATGCCCCAACTCAGTTTATTCTCCTTCAAAATTGAGTTGGCTTTTCTGTGTCTTTTGCCTTTCAATATAAACTTTAGTATCAGTTTCTCAACATCCACAAGGTAATTTGCTGGGACTTTGGGATTACATTGAATTCATAGATCAAGTTGGGAAGAGCTGACATCTTAGCAATATTGACTCTTTCAATCCATAAATATGGAATATCTCTCCACTTTAGATCTAATGTAAATGGTTTTTAATTTCAAGCTCTAATTGTTCATTGCTGTTACATAGAAGAACATTTGACTTTTATATGTTAATATTACATTCAAAAACCTTGCAATAATCACTTTTTAATTCCAGGGATTGTGTTGTTGTTGATCCTTTGAGATTTTCTACATATACAATTACATCATTTATAATTACAGTGAGTTTTATTTCTTCCTTTCTGGTCGTTATACTTTCTATTTCCTTTTCTTATTGTATAAGTTAGGACTTTCAGTAAGATGTTCAACTGCAATGATGATCAGGGACATCTTTGCCTTGTTTCCAGTCTTAAGTGGGAAGTTAACAGTTTCTGACCACTATGATGTTATCTGTAGGTTTTATGTTTCTGTCCTGAATCTACTTGTGGAAGTTCCCCTGTATAGCTAGCTCACATTTCATTTGTTTTGTTTCAAATTTCTCTGAAAAAGAAACAAACAAACCAACCTAAAAAGGTAGTATAGAGCCAGATAACAAAGGACTTTGAATGCTAGGTTAATAAGTTTAAGCTTTATTTTATGAACAATAAGAAGCAAATGAATGTTTCTGGGCAAAGAAGGGATGTAACAGAGCCCTTAAACATTTTCATAATAAAAAAATAGAATTTCTATTTAAAGACACCCAGAAAGGCAGATCCTCCAAGTGCTCCAATTACCCATTCCAGTGACATACAATTATCATTCTGTTAACCTTGCCTTGTGGCCAACAAACCAAACTCCTTTTAGTTTCCAGTAGAGACACAGAACATTCATTAGTCTTGACCTGACTTCCAAATGCAGTATTATGCCTCTAACCCTCAACCCAGAAAAGAGACTTCACTCTGATTCAGGGCAGAGTCATAAGCACCTGGTGGCCCAAAGTAGCTTACTGAAATGTATCCAAATTGGGGCCAACACTGTTTGTTTCTAACATGTAAGGAAATATAAAGAGTGTCAAGTATTGTCACAGAAAGTAAAGGGTCTGTTGGAAGATGCTGAACCTCTAAGAGATGGTAGGGCTATTGTTTGGAGGGATACAAGACCCCTGGAACTCTATATAGAGACCCTATTTTCCATTCTCAAGACCTATGTTAGACTAGACTATAAGTAAGGGGACCTTTTATTTTGTTAAGACAATCAAAATGAAGGCTTACTTGTTACAGCTCCTTGTATTTCCTTATACATACTTATATTTCATTTCCAAAAGTTATTTTGTACGAATTTCCAAATTCATTAAAACCAGATTTACTTATGTGTTAAATCTACTTTTTCCTCCAGTAAGTTTACCAATAATCATACATATAAACACAATCAAAACTGTGCTTAAAATTGCTTGCATTTTCAATGAGATCTGATGATTATCTTAACTATTAACAGTTACTTAAAAGAAAATAAATGCTTTCTAAGGCAAAGATAAAAGGAAAATTTCCCTTCATTTTTATAAAAAGTCCATACAATATTAGTCTGTATGGTTCAATACTTATTTTGCAAAGGTATATTACTATTTTTTATGTTCCTTGAATTTTTGAAACAATGCTAGCAGTTGGACTAATTAGAACATAGATAAAGATGTGTGTGACTCATAGCACTCCATTGTTCCTGCAGACAAAAAATATAATGAAATATAATGTCTCCCTCCCATTGGAGAGTAATGAAGAACAAAGCTAATTTGTTGGACTAAAAATTAGACACATCAGACTCAATTGTACCTATTACTGTGAAAGTTTGCAGCTGTTCCACATATTATTACCGACTATATAATGTAAGCATGAAAAGGCCAAATGATTAGAGAGATGACAAATATGTTAATCAAGACTCCTGAAAACTGTAAACCAACATAAATTTTTACATGACATTGCTTGATAGTTATGTGTGTGAACCTATTTCGTTGCATTTTTGTGCCTGTGAGTTTAATGAATGATATGGACTTATGGACACTTTCATGTAAAAGTCACTTTCAAACTGTAAAGAATAATACTGGAAAACTGTAAAGAGTAATACAGATTTTAAGCTTGCATAAGATTGTACATTATGTTTTCAATATTTTAATTAATGGTCCCCTCCTGGCATCTTTTGAAAATGAAGAAAAGTGAGAGGGAATAGATAAAACTGAACATGGTCTGGCATAGGACGAATATAAAATGATGAAACCAGAAATGACATCAAATGACAATATGTAATTTAATAAAAGCAAAGGGGAAGTGAGATGGACACACATGTATCCACTCAAGTATTATAATTCTACCTTATATCATTACCCTTTGGTCACAGCATATTCTAATTCCCTGAAGAAAAGATAGTAAAATCATTTACTAGATGGTTTTCATTTCATTGGAAAATCTGAACATTTGTATGGCACACTAAAAAACAATTGAAAGATACTCATTATTCACTTGGAGACTCTCTTGTAAATGATTGAAAAGCTAAGTAAAACTTTTTGATTTAAAATAATCTAAATTCACTTTATTAGTTTATGTTACTACAAAATTGTCCAGCACATAACTTTGATTGTCATGACATGAGATCGGTTATATTTTATGCTTGTTAATTTTTCCTTGCCTCCAAGAGTGATAGCTCTCCAACATACTGTGAACCAGTCACTAGGAAAAAAGGGAAAAAATTTCCCTGCCTTACATCCCCCCCCCCACACACACATGCAACAGTGAAGCAGAGCAGATCCTGGACTTCGGACTCTGATGTGCACTAGTTAATGATGGTTCCTGTCCTCAGAACGTCTCTAAATACCCACTTGCTCAGCTGAATATATTACAAAGTTTTTGTAACTATTAAGTGATATACATGAAATCTACTACAAATAGAGACTCTAACTTAAGAAGATGGGTTATATCATTATGGTCATAATGACAGCCAGAAATCAAAGTTAAATTGCATTTTATATATCTTATTTTAATTGGTGATTGATAATGTGATGACCCACAGACACAATCACCCTCATTCCCCACAGGAGAAGATTTCCATCAAAATCTTTTAATTGCTTAAAGGAGTGAGTACTTATTATTTAGAAAATTCGCTCATGAAATTATTCTATCCCCAATGACAATATAATCCATATTTAATGAGTAAAACACAATTTTGTTTATAAAATATTGCTATGTTCTAAATTACATAATGGCCTTTCTTTTCTTATGCAATATCACTTATACAGAAATAATTGTAACAGCCATTGCTCATTGAGCACTTATTATATGCCTGGGACTATTCTGAATACTCTACAGATATTAACTCATTTAATCCAGCAATATTTGAAGGGGAAAGAAAAAAGGAGACTAGCTGACCTGACCATTTGGGGTCTATGGATAAACCCTCAAATTTCTTACCCTTCCTTTGGAAACAAAATGATTAACTCTAAAGTGCCATACTGACTACTGAGAGACATGGACGCTGACAGAGACTACCTGAGGAGCAACCACTGGCCATTGCCTAAACAACCTCATCCATCTCCCTTTGTTTCAGACCAGAGTACCAGAAGGTATTTCCTCTTCCTCTTGTGACCCTCACCTGTTCTCCCACAGGGTCATCAGGAACCAAGGGCACTGGCTCTTTGTTCTCCAAGTTCGAGGTACTTGGGTCTGCTCCCTTCCTCATCAACAAGCGGACAGCGTCCGACTGTGTCACCTGATACTGCAGGCTAGCAGCAACATGGAGTGCAGTGTTTTCATTACAAGCATGAAGACAAAGAAATGGAATAACTACATCAGGAAGGGGGACTTTCATGAAAGGAGCTTGAAAACCTGAAGAAGGTATAACAAAAGTCACTTCAACTCTGGTGTATTAAGGTTTCTAAAAGCACCTCCTATGAATAAACAGTCAGACACCCTAAGACTAGAAAACTAAAATAAGCCTAGCATGTGGCTTAATTATACTCAATCTTTGGTCAATAACTACAAAGTTAACATTAATAGCGTCAAGACTGATGGTGGCAAAAGTCAATTATTTCAAAGTTAATATTAACTAAAGTCTCTTGAGCTTCAGCTTTGACACAATGTGCACTTGGAACAGTCATCAATCACTTCACCATCTTTGCCACTTCAGACTGTCAAGATCCGCACCTGTCCATTGTGCTCCTTAATATCTAGCATGTGAAGTGCATTCATTTTTCTTGCAAGAACATAGGAAAGTGCTCTTCTCCCTTGAGCAACAGCAATATGGAGGAACCTGGGGAAAGAGGAAAGAAAAGCAGGTCAAATTCATTTGATTTCACTAAGTTCATCGTTAAAAAAAATCTTCCTTTAGCCCTTTTTTGATATAATGGTGATTTCAAATGAAACCTTACAGAACATAATTGGTCTTTTCTGCAAATGGATGATACATCTAAATTGTGACAGTAATTAATTTGTTCATATTTAAATTTTATTATTTTATATCTCTATCTTTAAACTTATACCACTGTATTGATTGCTGTAGTCTTTAGTAGACCCTGAATTCAAATAGTGTAAGTCTTCTAGGTCTATAGTTCTGTTTCAAAACTATTTATTTTTTATTTTCCATCCTTTCCATTTACATATAAAGTTTTAGAAATCAGCTCATACATATTTTGTTCAATTTATTACTAAGATTTTAATTTTTTTGATGATTTTAAATGGCATTGTTTTTAAACTATCTCTTAATTTTTCATTGGTAGTACACGGAAATACAATTGAATTTGTATGTTGACTTTGTATCGTAAGACCCTGTTGGATTCCCATGTGCTAATATTTTGTTGTTGTTGAGAATTCTGTATGTAGGATTTTCTACTTGGACAATTATATTCTTTATGAATGAAGGCAGGTTTATTTTCCAATTCTATTTCTTCTTGTTCTTGGATTATTACACTCACTAAGAGAGCTATATGTTGAATAGTAATTGTGAGAGACAACACCGTCCCCAGCTCCCCGTCTTAGGAGAAAAGCACATGGCCATTCAACATTAAGTGTGATGTTGGTTGGCACAGTTTTTTGTAGATGCCCTTGATCATGTTGAAGGATTATTTTCTATGTCTGTTTTACGAGTCATTTTAGATATTTAAATGGTGAATGGGCATTGAAGTTTGTCACACAGTTTCTGTGTCTATAGAGATGAACATATGATTTTTCTTCTATTATATGGTTAGATGTATCAATTAATTTTTGTAAATGCCAACCCATGATAAACCACAGTTTGTGTTGATATACTATTCTCTTGTACATTGCTGACTTCAGCTTGCTAGTCTGTCGGTAAGGAATTTTATTTCTATGTCATTTTGAATATTTATAGTTCTCTTGTTGTTGTTAGAGTTTGATCTCAGCATTATGCTGGCCTCAAAATGATTGTTCTTTCTTGATTTTCTGAGAGGAAAGTATAAGATAGGTTGGCATAATTTTCTTTTATAAATGTTTAATAGTGCTTTTTGATAAAATCAGAAGCTGTCATCCTCTTTGTTAGACAATAATCAATTGTAATTCATGTTTTTGTATGTAAATATTTGGCTATCCATATTTTTTGTTTTTCAGTTAGTTTTAAAACTTTGTGTATTTCAGGAAACTTTCCTTCTTACTTAAATTGTTGAATTTATTCATATAAAAGTATCAACAATATTTATCTTCTAAATTTTTGAAGGATCTATAGTGAGAGTGACTCTTTTATTCCTGATATTCATCATATGTGTTTTATCCTGTTTTCCCAGTAGTCTTGCTGGGGACTGATTGATAATGTACCAGTTATCAAGTTTATTAATCTTTTCAGATAATTAACTCTTGACTTACAGTCATCACCACTCCCCTTTCCCATGCCAATCTTGGTCTAGTTATTGTGTTCATTTTTGCTCTTTATTGTGTCTTTTACTTTGAGTTGAATTGGCTCTTTCTATGGTTTCTTAAAGAAAAAGCTTAGATTACTGATTCCTTTCTTATCTTCTTATAATGTTTATGATATAAATTTTCTGGTGATCACCACTTTAGCTGCATCCTGCAACTTTTGACATGTTATAATTATCATTCATTTTCAGCTGTTTCTCTTGTGATTTCCTCTTGAACCCATAATTAGGTTTTTTTAAACAAAATTTCAAAATGTTTGAGGGTTTTTCTGGACCTCTTATGGATTTCTAGTTTGTGACCATGTGATAACAAAACATATGATTTCACTCCTTTAAAATTCACTGAGAATGCCAGACACAGTGGCGCATGACTATATCCCAGCAACTTGGGAGGCTGAGGCAGGAGAATCACAGGTTCAAAGCCAGCCTCAACAAATTATTGAGGCCCTTAACAATTTAGCAAGAACCTGTTTTACAGTAAAAAAAAAACGGGGGGGGTGGCCCAGTGAGTAAGTGCCCCTGGGTTCAATTCCCCCATACCAAAAAAAAAAAAAAAAAAAAAAGAAAAAGAAAAAAATCATTGAGACTTGTTTAGAGGTCTAACACAAAAGTGCTCCCTGCTGTTGCTGAATGTTTTGTATACACCTGACAAAAAATATATTTTAGTTTGTTGTGGTCTACAAATACATATAATATAGGACAAGTTGTTTGATATTTTTCTTCACATCTTTTATAAACTTTCTGTGTGTTTCTGTGCATGTATATTTGTTCTGTCAATGGAGTGAGAAGTGTTAAATTAATCACCTGTGATTAATTTTGAATGTCTTACTTTCCCTTTTCATTGCTTCATGGTGTTCAAAGCTTTGCCCATGTAGTATTTTTATGATTTCTAGTAAATTGATCATTTCATCATTGTGAAATGTCCCTCTATATCTTTGATAATATTTAAATCTTCTTTAATATTACTGTAGCCATACTAGCTTTCTTTTTATTCACATTTTATGTTTTTTTCATTTACTTTAAATCTGTCCATACTTTTATATTTAAGATGTGACTTTTTATGCAACAAATGGATGTGGCAAGGTTTTTAAACTATGTCGATAGTTTCTTTTACAATGAATAATTATTTAGCTTAATTACCTCCTGGGGTTTAAGATTTACCTTACTTGTGTTCCTTTTGTTTGCATGTTCCTTGTTCCCTGTTCCTTTTTTCGTCACCTTTTATGTTTATTAAGTACTTTTTAGTACTTCATTGACTTTTTACTTATTCTGCTGCTGTGTCTAATTATTAATGCTCTTAATTATTAATTATTATAATTATAATATAATTATTATTAATGCTATTATTAATTATTAATGCTCTATAAGTTGCTCTTAGAACATGCAACTTTTACAGAATTTTCCTTTCACATATCTCTTGATAAACAATGTAATAACCATGTAGCTCTGTGTAACTCTTGCTTTTTGTGTACTTTTCATTTTTACTTCTGTGTAGTTATAAGCCTCACAACACATTACGGACCATTTAAATTAAAAATCGAAAATAAAACTTCCAAGGACATTTTTAAACATTAAAAGTAGAGATAATAGATCTTTTATGCTTATCCTTATATTTGCCCTTTCTGGTATTCTTCACTTCTAACAGTTTCTGGCTTCTATTTGGTATTATTTTCCTTCATTTGTGTGTGTGAGAGAGAGAGAGCCCATGTGTGCTTCACAGGGAAGTTGGGGGGTAAGGACAGTGTAATTACCTCAGAACTCTACCCTGCGCCCTTTGTACTGTGTTTTGAAACAGGGTCTCTCTAAGTTGTCCAGGCTGTCCTGGACTTTTCGATCCTCCTGACTCAGCCTCTTGGGATTATAGGCCTGCATCACTGTGCCTGGCTTAACTTGCTATTTGTCATGACTAATGACAAAATTTAGTAGTCGTTTATCTGAAACATCTTTATTCACCTTCAGTTTTTCTGGAAAATATTTTCCATGGTGTAGGGAATCAAAACTTATTAGCTACAGGTGTGCTTGCAAACAAGACACCTTGTAGTCCTTGGTGGAATATGCCTGCAAACAGGATTTTCTACCAAGAGGGAAATCAGGAGTTTTAAATATAGGTGCTCTTACAAACAAGGGACTTTGTAGTCTTTGGTGGGAATTGCCTGCAAACAGGATTTTCTGCCAAGAGATCAGAAGCAGATAGAGAGGGCATTGCTTGCAAACAAGAATGTTTCTCTGGCCCTGAGAAGGACAGAGCTCAAAATGTTTGAGTCTAGGTTAGATTAAGAAACCGTTCAAGGAGTGGTTATCTGGCTGTTGTGCATTGGCCCTAGCCATTGCTCTTGGTAATTTGTCCGCTTTGCCTGGGAATTCATTGCTGTTGGCTTTTTGCCTTCTCTGTCTCTAGGGGTATAAAAGGCTAAAAATATATGTAACAGAGATAGAAATGGAGAAGGATATAGACTGATGGAGAAGGATAGAAGGATATAGAAGAATGGAGAATAAAAGATGATTGCATGCTGACCTGTGTCAGAGATCTCCTTCCCTTCCCTCTCTTCCCTTTCCTCTCCTCCCTTCCTTTTTATTTTTCACAACATCTGGCATAGTTGGCAGGATCAGCACCAAAAGGGTAAGCACCCCTGGTTTTAAATAATAAAAGGGGAACTTTTAAAATTATAATAGTAATAATGATAATAATAATATATAAAATATTAAAAGATATTAGCATAAGGAAGGGTATCGCCCCGGGGAGAAAAGGGGGACTTCCAGAATCAATGTAAATAATAAAAGCTATCAGTACTGAAAGGGTTACATCCCAGTAATAAAAGGGGGACTTTCAACATTATCATGGAGAATTCTCATTTATTAAAAGTGCTATATCTAAAATTACTACAGGGGTTAAAAAGCCCTGAGCAACAACTTTCCTGTCCTGACCTTGCTAAAGTCCACTTTGGAATGTGTAGTAAGCTACAGCACAGAAAGATGACTTTTTCTCATGCTATTTTAAATCCTTGACAGACGTGTCTCTTTTATAGGACTTGTTTTTTGTTTAAATTCTGTATCTTCTGAGCTCATGAATTTTTCTTTTTGTGTGTGTTTTTGTGCTTTGTATTTTCATTTGTCTTTCTGTCATATGTCAAACCATGTACATGGCATCAAATTAATATAAAAAGAGCTCTCAATTAAATTCAGATTTGGATCCAATCTTTGATTCATGTGATTTAAAAGGTTCAATTTAAATTGACTAAATAAGTAAAAATCAAATGTCTTGAGAATGCCAGGAGAACGCCATGAGGATGCCAGAGAGAACGCCATGAGAACGCCAAGAGAAGGCCTTGAGAATGCCATGAGAGAGAATGCCATGAGAGAGAACACATGAGGACACCAGGGAGAACGCCATGAGAAAACGCCATGAGGGAACGCCATGAGGGACAACGCCATGAGGGAGAACGCCATGAGGAACGCCGAGAGAACGCCATGAGGACCCCAGAGAGAACGCCAGGAGAACGCCAAGAGAAGGCCGTGAGAATGCCATGAGAGAGAACGCATGAGGACACCAGGGAGAACGCCATGAGAGAACGCCATGAGGGAGAACGCCATGAGGGAGAACGCCATGAGGACCCCAGAGAGAACGCCAGGAGAACGCCAGAGAGAACGCCATGATAACACCATGATGAACGCTGGGAGAATGCCGAGGGAGAACGCCATGAGGGACGCCATTAACAGCAGCTGTGTAACATGTGTTAGGCACTAGAATAAAGTGTGTTAAAAGCAACAACCTTGTGTCGCGTCTTACCGCGGGCAGAAAGACAGCGATAGATGGTGCCGGAAACCCGGGATCCAAAACGAAACTAAAATAGTCGGTAAGTAATTCATGTAAGTACTGTCTTTATTTTTGTCTTTTATCTAAAGGAAAGTTTGCCAAGGAGCAACCAAGGTTCACGGTAAAGTGACTTAAACAAGGTTCACGGTAGAGTGGCTTAAACAAAGTCCATGGTAGAGTGGCTCAATCAGGTCCACGGAGAAGCGACTTAAACAGTAAAATTCAAACTGCTTCTCGCATCTTTGGGGATGCAGAACATGCTATGCCCTTGGTTAAACAATTAGCATATGAATAAGCTAATAAATGGTGCAAGGAAGCTATTAGACCTTGGAAAAACAAGGATCTCTCAGCCTACTTAAAGGTCTGTAGAGACATAAATGACTCTGTAATACAAGGGCAAGTACTTGCAGCAGCCATAACTCAAGGTTTAGGTAATGCTCAACCAATCTATAGTCAAAGGCCTGCTCCAGGAGCCTGTTTCCATTGTAAACAATTAGGTCACATAAAGGCAAATTGTCCCTGGGTTTGGCTTTGCTTTCTATGTAGCATCTCTCTTCAGGACAGTCTACTACGGGACTGAATCAGTCAACCTCGTGTCCCACTGTTCTAACTTGTTTTGTAAGATACCTTTCAGGACTTCCAAGAACGTGCCTCTGACTGCGGAGTTTTTGTTAATGTGTGCAACTTAAAGTTTTGTGAATCAAAATGGCCTACTCAGGCCCACGTGGCTGGCTGACTGGTAGCTGAGGGCGGTTTCAAGATTGATTGGTGCCCTTAGGGCATTGGGCAGCCACACCCTCGGACCGGGTGCCTTACATTCAAATTTGGATTATGGCTTAAGCATTGCCTTTCAGCTACTTCAGGAACTAGGAGAGGCCGCACGGGTTTGAGGGCAAAGGCCAGACCTGACTTAAATGCAACTCACGCTGTTACCAATCCCTGGAGACTCAGGTAATTCTGCCAAAAGCCAGGGGCCAAGGGAGGGAGAAGATGGCTGGGGGCACCCACCCACTCACCCTCTCACCCTCCCACCCTCCAGAGGGGGAGGAGGAACCAGGTCCAACCCTGCCCCCAGTGGTACAACACCCCCACAGCAAATTGTTTTACAATATGCAAATGACATGTGCCTCCACCCAAGAGGAATAACAAAGCCCTTTACAGAGCTCTTAAGGTTTCAAACCCTGTCCTGATAAGAGCCTGAGATATCAGGTTTCTTCTGGAACCAAATCTCAAATAGAACTTAAATTGAAATGATAATAGAGGAAGCAAAAAATCCAGTAGGAGACCAATTTCCAACCCAAGAAAGAAAAAAACCAAAAGAGTGTTTTATTTGAGAATACTTGTTGAGCTTATAAACTAACGGCCGGCTGAGTACTCAACTTAGATTTTTGAACATCTTGTTACATTGCAGTGGAGAAAAACCTACAAGGCCTTTGTTTAAGTGTATATTGTGTCCAAAATTCATGTACATGATATTAGAGGTTAACATAGCACTAAAGGAAAAACTGGATCCAGGTATATTTGAATCACGTGATTTAAAAGTCCAATTTAAATTCGGTAAATAAATGAAGGTAAAATATATCTAACCTCATAAGTCTAGGTGGTCAATAAAAAAAAAAAAATGTTGATGCCTTTAAAATGTGTAATATCAATTTTTTTTTAGGACTCTTCCACAGGAAAGAGATGGCAAATACTATTCAAAATACTTGTCTGATCTTGGTTATTACAGTAAAATAAGTAAATTAGAGTTAAATTCCATGGGGTGACATGCTTTAGCATTGTTGGTGTTTTTTCAAGGAAGGCTAAACAAAGGAATTTGGAATTGTTTTGTATCATCCCTGAGAGCAATGTTACTAAAAGTGAAATCCTAATAATTTATCTAAATTCAGAAATTTCATAGGAGTTGTTTTAGAATACAAACAAGGAAGGAGTAAACAGATGGGAAAGGGAAAGTGGAAAGTTCTAGGTATTAAAATATATTCAATAAAAGTAAAAGGAAAATATTTCTGGGTAAGAAAATCTGCATGTAAGGTCAAATTCCAACAAGTTTTTGTGTATCTAAGTAGTTCCATGTATGTGAGACCATCAATTAGGAACTGTTTAAAGTTTTCCCCTAAGGTCAAATGTTAATGGGCTAGTATAAATCAAAGTGTAATCAATATGTTAAAATGACAAGGATTTCTTTAAGTTTTATTCTTTATTGTGGTTAAATAACTGGTATTGTGCCATGATGCAGAGCCTAGGGTTTTTTCCTTGAAAAACTAGGTTTGGTTGCTCTTTGTACTATGTTAACCACAAACTGGTTAGCAAAATTCCATATCCTCTCCAGGACTTTACAGACTGAAATATTACAGCTAAAATAACCCAAGTTACCCCCTTGACCAGTGGACAATTGGCCCATCCATTCCAATCTTTCTTAAATTTTGGCAAACATTGGTTTGGGTTTTTTGCTTTTGGTGGGTTACTGCTCTTTGCCATCATAATTCTCTTCCGTTGGCTTTGTGCCATGTGATGCATAATCGCTAACGATTGTCATGCTGTCCATCAAGCCTTAGCACCCATAGAGTCAGGCAACTCTCCCGCAATATGGCTTAGTATGCTGGACCGGTAGTCAAAGACGGGAAATGAAGTGGTGATCTTGTATCAACCTAAGACAGAAGATGCATCAAGCTATGCAATCTTTGATGACGGGTAAGAACAAGTATTGACCACTCAACCTAAGACAGGCAAAGTCCCTACCTTTATTAAAAGAAAAAAGGGGGAGCTGTCAGGGTAGTCCGGGTACCCCTGGCTCTATGCTAAGATGGCGGCTGGCAGGTTGGCAATGCGGTTTTATTTTGTAGTAAACAAGTCGCTCTCACTACGGAAGTAGATACTTGATTGGCTTGAGCATCCACCCGACCTGATGATGCGGAGCACGTATATAAGAACTAGGCAGGGGGGTAGCAAGTGAGAACGCCAGGAGAACGCCATGAGGATGCCAGAGAGAACCCCATGAGAACGCCATGAGAACGCTGAGAGAACGCCATGAGGGAGAACACCATGAGAGAGAACGCCATGAGGACGCCAGAGAGAATGCCAGGAGAATGCCAGAGAGAACGCCAGGGGGAATGCCATGAGAATGCTGAGAGAACACCATGAGAGAATGCCATGAGGGAGAATGCCAGGAGAACGCCGGGAGAACGCTAAGGGAGAATGCCATGAGGGACGCCATTAACAGCAGCTGTGTAACATGTGGTAGGCACTAGAATAAAGTGTGTTAAAAGCAAAAAAAATCAAATGTCTTAACATTACTTCACTCACAGGTTTTTCAAAGTGTTAATGGTATTGTTTATTACAAAATGCCTAATGTCCTTTCTTTCTAGGATTTTTCTTCAACAGAGGAGAGAGCAAACACTATTCAATATTCTAATATAATTTTTCTTACAAAAAATAAGTAAATTGGTTTTGATATACAAGAGGTTAATTAAATGTTTATTAAAGATATCTGCTCAATTTACAAGGTTAAAATGCTAACTGTTAAATTCTTAATTCCTTAAATTCCAAGACTACATGCTTAAACATCGCTGGTCTTTTCCTGGATTAATAAATTACTTTATATCGTCACAAAAGACAAGTTAAAGTTAACTCCTAACAAGTATATTTCTATTTACAGAGAAATCCAAAAGTTTCAACTGTGTTTCAATCAAGGTACTATACTAACAAAATATTTCATTTTATTAAAATGGAGTAATTTAAGTTCAAAGTTTCACAAGAATGATTTCAAAATGTGAGCAAAAAATGAAGCTAACAGGTAAGAAAAAATATATAAAAGATTCTAAGCATAAAAATATATTTAGTAAAAGACAAAAGAAGATATAAGAAAATTTAAAGGGAAAGAGTTTTAAGAAGGTTTGTGATGGGAAATTAGACATAAAGAAGGTGATAGAAATTTAGATATAAGGCTTAAAATTGAAAGAAAAAGTTTATAAGTAAAGGTTTGTGCAAGTGAAAGTTTTAAGTAAGTAAAAGAGGGTCTAATGAAGTGTTAAAAGAGGTCTGAGTAAGTAAAAAAGAATCTATGTAGGTGATAGAAAATAAAGGGTAAATTTCACACACTTGTGTCTGTGATTAAATTGACTATAATACAGATTTATGTAAACTTTAATGTACTGATATAAAACAAAAATCTAAAATGTTGATTTACCCCATCAAGATAATTTTCTTCTATTTGTCAGGTTTTATTACTTGGGAAAACTGAGTTCTAAAAAATTAAGAAGTGTTCATGTTCTAAAATCTCAAATAAATACTAAATTACCCTAAACATCAGTTCTCTTAAATTCTATCCCTAAAAGCAATCAATCTTATAATTTGTGGTTTTTTTACAAATATGGTTAATCTACAGATGTTAAAATATCATACTATATTTCATAGCCTAATTTTTTAAAAAACTAAATTTAGTCAACATCAAAATAATTGTGCTATTACTCCTCTTTATATGTTAAATGTGTTTATATTTTCTAGGTATACAAACTTCTAAAACAAAAAATTTAAAACAATATCATTATCTAGCTACTATTCTCCAAACTAAGCTTGTCTGTAATAATAATCTTTAAATTTATAATAATAGTAAACTTTATTGAAAGTTTACCTATACCATATTATATAATATTATCAATGAGATATATAATGTCCTCTAACATTGAGGTAACATTTTAAATATATAATTTTTACAGTACAAAGAAAGCATAAACTATTTAAAAGTCTATATTATAAAACAAAAACATTTTACTATTTTGACACACAAAAGAAAAGTTAAAAGTTCTCTCAGGCTTTCTTTAATCTATTTTTTAAACATAACATTTACAAAAAAAATTAAAAATAATAATAAATAAATAAACAATAATAATTAAAATTAAGAGTTACTAAAAATGACTTTTTGGCTATAAAATAATCTTTTATAAAAAAGCCCAGGATGTCTAACTACTGTAGCAATGCCCTGCATAAAAAAACTCTGTGTAAAGTCTTATCAACCCTGATCTTGATCTCAAGCACACAGTTCCTGGGAAAAGAAATTCTTTTACTAAACAGCAACAATGTTTCACCAGCTCAACTTCTCTAGTTCTTGCCTGCCTTGCAGCAATTTTAAACAGTAAACTTTCTTAAGAGCTACACAGGGCTCCTTATATTACACATAACAACTATAAAAAAAACTACATAGATGTCCTAGTTTCTATAACTCTCCTAAATACAAAAGTAAAGTTTACTTAATTTTTAACTTGCTAATAAATAAATAAATACAATATACACAGGTAAATAAATAAATAAAACATATACAAGTAAAAGTTGGTAACATAACTTTTTAAACTTATAAATCATTATTTTAAAGTCCTCCTTTAACCCTCACTGGACCTATAAGCTTAATCAAGCTGTTCATAACAAAAAAACAAGATTGGCTTAAAAAAATGATTTATCTAGGATTTATAAGGAGCCCTGCCTCAACTGAATTAAGGCTCTGCCTCTACTTTTCAAAATTTTCTAAAAGAGTTTCAATATTAAACACATAACAAATATACCCTACAATCCAAAAAGCCAAAAAATCATTTCTCTGAGGTATATAGGAAGGGCTTTCTTTTTCTCTTTTTTAAAATTTATTTATTTTGATTCATTGAACACAAATGGAGTACAGCTATTGTTTCTCTGGTTGTACACAAAGCAGTCACACCATCTGTGCATTCATACACGTACAGAGGGCAATGATGTCTGTCTCATTATGTTATTAATATTAGCCCTCAACCCAGACCCCACCCCTCCCTTTCCTCTATGCAATCTATCCTTCTTCCATTCTTGCCTCCCTTCCACCCCACATTATGCATCATCATTCACTTATCAGAGAGATCATTCAGCCTTTGGATTTTTTGGATAGGGTAATCTCACTTAGCATAACAGTCTCCAACATCATCCATTTACCCGCAAATGCCATAATTTTATTCTTCTTTTTGGCTAAGTAATATTCCATCGTGTATATATATATACCACAGTTCCTTTTTCTATTCATCTGTTGAAGGGCATCTAGGTTGGTTCCACAATCTAGCTATTGTGAATTGAGCAGCTATGAACATTGATGTGGCTGCATCACTGTAGTAATCTGATTTTAAGTCCTTTGGGTATAGGCCAAGGAGTGGGATAGCTGGGTCAAATGGTGGATCCATTCCAAGTTTTCTAAGGAATCTCCACACTGCTTTCCAGAGCGGCTGCACCAACTTGCACTCCCACCAGCAATGTATGAGTGTACCCTTTTCCCCACAACCTCGCCAACACCTGTTGTTGCCTGTATTCTTTTCTTTTTTTTCTTTTTTTATTTTATTTTATTTTTTTAATTTACTTAATGATTCATTGAAAACAAATGGAGTACAGCTATTGTTTCACTTGTTGTACACAAAGTAGAGTCACACCATCTCTGCGTTCATACATGTACACAGGGCAATGGCATCTGTCACACATTCTGTTATTATTTTTACCCCCCACCCCACCCCCACCACTCCCTTCCCTCTAGGCTATCTATCCTTTCTCCATTCTTGCCACCCCTTCCCCC
>JAJEJO010047945.1:41120-125388 GCA_020662805.1 Glaucomys volans
TTTTTGTATTTGCTAAGAGTAGCTTTGTGGCATAACATATGGTCTATTTTAGAGAAGGACCCATGAGCTGCTGAGAAGAAAGTGTGTTCACTTTTCGGTGGATGGAATATTCTATATATGTCTGTTAAGTCCAAATTAGAGATTGTGTCATTGAGTCCTATGGTTTCTTTGTTCAATTTTTGCTTGGAAGATCTGTCCAATGGTGAGAGAGAAGTGTTAAAGTCTCTGAGTATTATTGTGTTTTGGTCTATTTGATTCCTGAAATTGAGAAGGATCTGATTGACGTACATGGATGCACCATTGTTTGGTGCATAAATATTTATGATTGTTATGTCTTGCTGATTTATGCTTCCTTTAAGCAGTATGAAATGTCCTTCTTTATCCCTTCTGACTAACTTTGGCTTGATGTCTTCCTTATCTGAAATGAGAATGGAAACCCCAGCTTTTTTACTCAGTCCCTGTGCATGGTATGTTTTTTCCCAACCTTTCACCTTTAGTCTGTGGGCATGTTTTTTCTATGAGATGAGTCTCTTGAAGGCAGAATATTATTGGATCTTTCTTTTTAATCCAGTCTGCCAGTCTATGTCTTTTGATTGATGAGTTTAGGCCATTTACATTCAGGGTTATTATTGAGATATGACTTGTATTTCCTGTCATTTTAGCTTTTTGGGGGTTCTTAGCTTAACTTTGTTTCTCCTTTGATTGACTCTTTCTTTAGGGTAATTCCTCCCCATGGTGACCAAGATTGTTATTTTACATTTCTTCCTCTTTGAATATTTTGTTGAGAATGTTCTGTAGGGCAGGCTTTCTCTTTGTGAATTCTTTAAGCTTTCGTTTATCATGGAAGGATTTTATTTCATCATCAAATCTGAAGGTAAGTTTTGCTGGGTATAAGATTCTTGGTTGGCATCCGTTTTCTTTCAGAGCTTGAAATATGTTGTTCCAGGCCCTTCTTGCTTTTAGGGTCTGGGCTGAGAAATCTGATATCCATACTGGTTTCCCCCTGTAGGTAATCTGCTGCTTTTCTCTCAGAGCCTTTAAAATTCTATCTTTGTTTTGTATGTTAGGTATTTTCATTATAATGTGCCTTGGTGTGGATCTGTTGAAATTCTGTGTGTTTGGTGTCCTGTAGGCCTCTTGTAATTGATTTTCCATCTCATTCATCATATTTGGGAAATTTCCTGATATTATTTTATTGAACAGATTGCTCATACCCTTGGTTTGTATCTCTGTGCCTTCCTCAATCCCAATAACTCTTAAATTTGGTCTTTTCATGATATCCCATATTTCTTCGAGGTTTCGTTCATGTTTCCTAACCATCTTCTCTGTTTGTTCGACTTTGTTTTCAAGATTAAATATTTTGTCTTCATTGTCTGAGGTTCTGTCTGCCAAGTGATCTATTCTGTTAATTATGCTTTCTATTGAGTTTTTAACTTGGTTTATTGTTTCCTTCATTTCCTTGTTTCCTTCAAGGATTTCTGTTTGTTTTTCCCTCAGAACTTCTATCTCTTTATTGAAATGATTTTTTTGCTTCCTGCAATTGCTCTATTAGCTGGTTATTCATAGCCTGAATCTGCACTCTCGTCACCTCATTCTCTTCTCGGATCATTTTAATTATGAACATTCTGAACTCCATTTCTGTCATTCCTTCTACCTTGCTGTCTTTGAGACCTCTTAATGTATCATCTAGGTTTGTTTGGGACACTTTCTTCCCGTGTTTTCTCATGCTGCTCATGTATCTTCCCCTCAGATGTTTGAGAGGTGCTTGATCAAGTGGTGACCCAAGATAGCTGCTGTCTCACAACCTCCAGGTTGGGAATGATCAATGCTTCTGGGCAGAGGCAACCAGGAGATGCAGCACCGTGGCCCTGGAGCCGCAGCGCCATGTCCTGGCGGGAAGGGCTGAGCTTAGGTCTGAGGGCTCAGACAGCTGAAGATGGAGTCTCTCCGCCCAGGAAGCTGTAGAATGGCGCCAACCGGGCCCAAATTCCCCACTGGAGTCAGCAAGCAGCTCCACTCCCGGCCAAATCTCACCCAGAGCCGCAGCACCGTGTCCCCACGGGAAGGGGCGGGCTTAGGTCCGAGGGATCAGACAGCTGAAGATGGAGTCTCTCCACCAGGGAAGCTGTAGAATCACCTGTATTCTTAATAAAAGACATTCTAATTGGGGTAAGATGAAATCTTAAGGTGGTTTTGATTCGTATTTCTCTTATAACTAGGGATGTTGAACATTTCTCAAAAATTGATTGCTTGAAGATCGTCTTCTGTAAAGTGTCCATTTCCTTGGCCCATTTATTGATTGGGTTATTAGTGTTCTTGGTGTAAAGATATTTGAGTACTTTGTAGATTCTGGAGATTAGTGCTCTATCTGAAGTGTGTGTGGCAAAGATTTTCTCCCACTCTGAAGGCTCTCTCTTCACATTCCTGATTGTTTCCTTTCCTGAGAAAAAGTTTTTTAGTTTGACTCTATCCCAATCATTGATTCCTGCTTTTATTTCTTGCACTTTTTATTTCTTGCACTTTCTTGCACTCCAACGTGATGGAGATTTGAACCTATTTTCACTTCTATTAGGTGCAGGGTCTCTGGTCTAATTCCTAGGTCCTTGATCCATTTTGAGTTGAGTTTTGTTCAGGGTGAGAGATAGGGGTTTAGTTTCATTTTGCTGCATGTGGATTTCCAGTTTTCCCAGCACCATTTTTTGAAGAGGCTATCTTTTCTCCATTGTATGTTTTTGGCTCCTTTGTCAAGTGTGAGATATCTGTGTTTATGTGGGTTTGTCTCTGTGTCCTCTATTCTGTACCATTGATCTACCTGTCTATTTTGGTGCCAATACCATCCTGTTTTTGTTACTATTGTTCTGTAATATATTTGAAGGTGTGGTATTGTGATACCCCCTGCTTCGCTCTTCTTGCTAAGAATTGTTTTGGCTATTCTGGGTCTCTTATTCCTCCAAATGAATTTCATGATTGCTTGCTCTATTTGTATAAGGTCTATCATTGGGATTTTAATTGGAATTGCATTGAATTTGTATAGCACTTTTGGTAGTATGGCCATTTTGACAACATTAATTCTGCCTATCCAAGAACATGGGAGATCTTTCCATCCTCTCAGATTTCCTTAACTTCTTTCCTTAGTGTTCTGTAGTTCTCATTGTAGAGGTCTTTCACCTCTTTTGTTAGATTGATTCCCAAGTATTTTGTTTTTATTGAGGCTATTGTGAATGGTAGAGTTTTCCTAATTTCTCTCTCAGAGGATGCATCACTTATGAATAAAAATGCATTAGATTTATGAGCATTAATTTTATATCCTGCTACTTTACTGAATTCATTTATGAGTTCCAGAAGTTTTCTGGTGGAATTTTTAGGGTCTTTGAAATAGAGAATGATGTCATCAGCAAATATGGGTAGTTTGAGCTCTTCTTTTCTATTTCTATTCCTCTAATCTCTTTGGTTTGTCTAATTTCTCTGGCTAGAGTTTCAAGGACAATGTTGAACAGAAATGGAGAAAGAGGGCATCCCTGCCTTGTTCCTGTTCTCAGGGGGAATGGTTTCAATTTTTTCCATTTAGAATGATGTTAGATGTGGGCTTAGCATAGATAGCCTTTACAATGTTAAGGAATGTTCCTACTATCCCTATTTTTTCTAGTGTTTTGAGCATAAAGTGGTGCTGTATTTTATCAAATACTTTTTCTGCATTTATTGAAATCATCATGTGGTTCTCGACTTTAAGTCTGTTGATGTGGTGAATTACATGTATTGATTTCCAGATGTTGAACCACCCTTGCATCTCCAGCATGAAACCCGCTTGATCATGGTGCACTATCTTTTTAATATGCTTTTGTATGCGATTCGCTAAAATTTTGTTAAGAATTTTTGCATCTATGTTTGTAGGGAATTTTGGAACGGAAGAAATCTCTGACATGGGTCAGCATGCAATGGTGATATTTTTTTTATCCCTTATTACATATGATTTTAGCCTTTTATACCCCTGTGGGCAAAGAAGACAAAAAGCCAACAGCAATGAATTCCCAGGCAAAGCAGGCAAATCACCAACAGCAGTGGCTAGGGCAAATTCACAACAGCCGGATAACCACTCCTTGAACTATTTCTTAATCTAACCTAGGCTGAAACATTTTGAGCTCTGCCCTTTCTCAGGGTCAGAGAAACATTCTTGTTTGCAAGAAAGTTCTCTGTATCTGTTTCTGACCTCTTGGCAGAACATCCTGTTTGCAGGCAATTACCACCAAGGACACAGAGCATCATGTATGCAAGAACACCTGCAGTCATTAGTTCTGATTCTCTACAAGGTTCATTAGGGATATTGGTCTGAAATTTTCTTTCCTGGATGTGTCCTTCTCTGGTTTTGGTATCAGGGTAATATTAGCTTCATAGAATCAGTTTGGAAGGGTTCCCTCCCCCCTCTGTTTCATGAAATACTTTAAGGAGTATTAGAATGAGCTCTTCTTTGAATGTCTTGTAGAACTCAGCTGTGACTCCATCTGATCCTGGTCTTTTCTTTATTGGTAGGCTTTTGATGATTTCGTCTATTTCCTTGCTTGAGATTGATCTATTTAACTTGTGCATGTCCTCCAGATTTAGGTTGGGTGGCTCATATGCCTCTAGGAACCCGTTGATGTCTTCCAGGTTTTCTATTTTGTGGGAGTATACGTTTTAAAAATAGCTTCTAATTATGTTCGTATTTCATTAGAATCTTTGAGATATTTCTTCTTCCATCACGAATTTTAATAATTTGAGTTTTCTCTCTTCTTCTCTTTGTTAGTGTGACTAAGCGTTTATCAATTTTATTTATTTTCTCAAAGAACCAATTTTTTGTTTTGTCATTTTTTTTGAATTGTTTCTTTTGTTTCAATTTCATTGATTTCTGCTCTGATTTTAATTATTTCCTGTCTTCTACTACTTTTGGTGATATACTGTTCTTCTTTTTCTAGGGCTTTAAGTTGTAATGTGAGGTGATTTATTTGTTTACTTTTCATTCTTTTATTGAATGCACTCCATGCACTGAATTTTCCTCTTAGCATTGCTTTCATAGTATCCCAGATATTTTGATATGTTTTATCATTGTTCTCATTGATTTCTAAGATTTTTTTTTTATTTCCCCCCTGATGTCTTCTGTTATCCATGCATCATTCAATAGCATATTATTTATTCTCCAGGTTTTGGGGTAATTTCTGTTTTTTATTTTATCATTGATTTCTAATTTCATTCCATTATGGTCTGATAGAATACAAGGTAGTATCTCTATCTTTTTGTATTTTCTAAGAGTAGCTTTGTGGCATAACATATGGTCTACTTTAGAAGAGGATCCATGTGCTGCTGAGAAGTAAGTGTATTTACTTCTTGATGGATGAAATATTCTATATATGTCTGTTAAGTCTAAATTAGCGATTGTGTTATTGAGTTCTGTAGTTTCTTTGTTCAGGTTTTGCTTGGAAGATCTGTCCAATAGTGAGAGGGGTGTGTTAAAGTCACCCAGTATTATCGTGTTGTGGTCTATTTGGTTGCTGGAGTTGAGAAGGATTTGATTGACATACATGGATGCACTGTTGTTTGGGGCATAAATATTTATGATTGTTATGTCTTGCTGATTTATGCTTTCTTTAAGGAGAATGAAATGTCCTTCACTATCCCATCTAACTAATTTTGGCTTGAAGTTCACTTTATCTGATATGAGGATGGAAACCCCTGCTTTTTTACTGAGTCCATGTGCATGGTATGTTTTTCCCATCCTTTCACCTTTAGTCTATGGGTATCTTTTCCTATGATCTGTCTCTTGGAGGCAGCAAATTGTTGGGTCTCTTTTTTTTTTTTTTTTTTTGGAACCAGGGATTGAACTCAGGGACACTTAGCCACTGAGCCACATCCCCAGTCCTATTTTGTATTTTATTTAGAGACAGGGTCTCACTGAGTTCCTTAGGGCCGCGCTAAGTTGCTAAGGCTGGCTTTGAACTCGCAATCCTCCTGACTCAGCCTCCCAAGTCACTTGGATTACAGGCATGCACCACCACGCCCGGCTTATTTTTGGTTTTTAACTTGACTTGGCTTCTCCTTTATTTGGCTATTCCTTTAGGGTAGTTCTTCCCTATGCTGGTTTACATTGCTGATCTTCATTTCTTCCTCATGGAATATTTTGCTGAGAATGTTCTGTAGTCCTGGCTTTCTATTTGTAAATTCTTTTAGCGTTTGTTTATCGTGGAAGGATTTTTTTTCATCTTCAAATCTGAAGGTGAGTTTTTCTGGGTATAAGATTCTTGGTTGACATCCATTTTTCTTTCAGGGCTTGGAAAACATTATTCCAGGCCCTTCTTGCTTTTAGCGTCTATGTTGAGAAATCTGCTGATAACTGTATTGGTTTCCCCTGAATGTAATCTGATTTTATTCTTTTGCAGCCTTTAAAATTCTATCTTTATTTTGTATGTTAGGTACTTTCATTATAATGTGCCTTGGTGTGGTTCTGTTGTAGTTTTGTACATTTGGTGTCCTGTAAGCCTCTTGTATTTGATTTTCCATTTCATTCTTCAGATGTGGGAAATTTTCTGACATTATTTCATTGAATAGATTATTCATTCCTTTGGTTTGCATCTCTGTGCCTTCCTTGATCCCAATAATTTTTAAATTTGGTCTTTTCATGATATCCCATAATTCTTGTAGGCTTTGTTCATGAATTCTTACCATTTTCTCTGTTTGATCAATTTTGTTTTCAAGATTAAATATTTTGTCTTCAATGTCTGATGTTCTATCCTCCAGGTGATCTAGCCTGCTGCTTATGCTGTCTATTGAGTTTTTAATTTGGTTTATTGTTTCCTTCATTTCAAGGACTTCTATTTGGTTTGTTTTCAACATCTCTGTCTTTTTATTGAAATGATCTTCTGCTTTCTGCATCTGTTCTTTGAACTGTTGATTGGTGTGATCATTCATTTCCTGCATTTTCTCTCTCATCTCATCATTTGCTTCTCTGATCATTTTAATTATATACATTCTGAACTCCCTTTCTGATATTTCTTCTACCATGTTATCTCTGGATTCTGTTGATGAAGTTTGTAGGTTTGTTTGAGACACTTTCTTCCCCTGTCTTCTCATGTTGTTCATGTATCTTCCCTTCTATCCATGAGAATCTGAGGTATAGCAGCTTCGCCCCTTAAAACAAGTGGCATCCCTGCAGGTTTCCAATTTCTCACTCCTAGTCTTCAATAGCACTAGACCATAGGCTGGGGCCAGGCTGGAGTAAGACTTGACCTCTGAAATCAGCCTCCCAGTGTGGGAGCCTCAAGTGTGTGCTTTGTGCTTGCTTCCCTCATGCTGAAGGCTCCCGTTTCTACACTGTGCCTGCTGCCCTCTCAGAGGTCTCACGGGAGCACTCTGGGCCTATGTCCCAGGTGGGGAACACTCACCCATCTGCACTGGGCTGAGCCTGATTTCTGTGTCCACCTCCCTGGACCTGGAATGCTCATGGGACTTGGCTGAGCTGAATGCAGGCCTCTGGGCTGGGTCCCCAGGAGAGGACGACCCAAGTGTCCTCTCCTTAGTGCCCACTTCCCATGCTGAAGACTCTCGCCTCTGGGCTGTGCTAGCAGCCCCTGTGGAGGACCCACAGGAGTGCTTTGGGCCAATGTCCTGAGTGGGAACTCTCAGTCTGTGTGCTGGGCTGCACCTGGAAGGGCTTTCTGAGTTGTGTAGGGATTGCTCAATGCAGTGTGCATGATGCATGTCTAAGATGTGTATTGATGGCTTCTGCACTATGTAAAGAGGCCAATTGACATGAGTAGGGAGGGTGTGTGAGGTGTGGAGAGATTTGACTTGGAGGCATGTAGAAATGGTTCTTTGCAGTGTGAAGCTAGGGCTCTCTGAGGTGTGTAGGAAAGGCCCACTGTAGCATGTAGGAGGGCTTCATGAGGTGTATAAGAGGGCTTCTTATGTGACTAGGAGTGCTCCCATAGTTGAGTAAGGTGGGATTTTTGAGGTGTAGAGGGAGAGCCTCTGTGGTGAGTAGAAACTGTTCTCTAAGGTGTACTGAGTGTTCTCTGAGATGAATGGAAGGGCACACTGAGATGTTTAGTGAGGGTTTTCAAAGGATTAAATTAAGGACTACTTAGGTATGGAAGAATGTTTTTCTGACACATGTAGGGAGTGCTCCTTTATTTATTTAGTTAGTTAGCTTTGATTCATTGCACACAAATGGGGTACAACTTTTGTTTCTCTGGTTCTACATGCAGTAGAGTCACACCATTTGAGTAATCATAAATGTGTATAGGAATAACTATGTTTGTCACATTCTATTATTTTTCCTTCCCCATCCCTTATTTTTCTCTTTACAATCCATCTTTCTTCCATTCTTGCCTCCCTCCCACCCCCTGTTATGTGTCATCATCCACTTATCAGATAAATCATTTGACCTTCAGTTTTTTGGGATTGGCCTATTTTCCTTAGCATGATATTCTCCAACTCCATCCATTTACTAGAAAATGCCATAATTTTATTCTTCTTTATGGTTGAATAATATTCCATTATGGATATATACTACATTTTCTTTATCCATTCATCTATTGAAGGACATCTATGTGGGTTCCACAATCTAGCTATTGTGAATTGAGCTGCTATAAACATTGATGTGGGGCTGGGGATATAGCAGCTGGGGATATAGCTCAGTTGGGAGGCAAGCACTCTACCAACTGAGCTATATCCCCAGCCCTAGCTCAGTTGGTAGAGTGCCTGCCTCACAAGCACAAGGCCCTGGGTTCAATCCCCAGCACCGCAAGAAAAAAAGAAAACAAAACAAAACAAAAAAAAAACATTGATGTGGCTGCAGCACTGAAGTATGCTGGTTTTAAGTCCTTTGGGTATAGGCCAGTGGGATAACTGGGTCAAATGGTGGTTCCATTCCAAGTTTTCTAAGTAATATTTGTATTGCTTTCCAAAGTAGCTGCACCAATTTGCAACCCCACCAGGAATGTATAAGCGCACCTTCTCCCCACATCCTTGCCAACACCTACTGTTGTTTGTATTCTTGATAATAGGTATTTTAATTCTGGTAAGATAAAATTGTAGGGCAGTTCTGATTTGCATTTCTCTTATTAGAGATGTTGAACATTTTTTCATATAGCTTTTGACTGCTTGTAGATCTTCTGTGAAGTGTCTGTTCATTTCTCTAGCCAATTTATTGATTGGGTTATTTGTATTATTGGTGTAAGGTTTTTTGAGTTCTGTATAAATTCTGGAGATTAGTGCTCTCTCTGAAGTGTGTGTGGCAAAGATTTTCTCCCAGGGCTGGGGATAAGGCTCAGTCGGGAGAGTGCTTGCCTTACAAGCACAAGGCCCTGGGTTCAATCCCCAGCACCACAAAAAACAAACAAACAAAAAAAACCAAAGATTTTCTCCCACTCTGTAGGCTCTCTCTTCACATTGTTGATTGTTGTCTTTGCTGAGAAAAAGGTTTTTAGTTTGACTCTATCCCAATTATTGATTCCTGCTTTTATTTCTTATGCTTTGGGAGTCATGTTAAGGAAATCTGGTCCTAGGCCAACGTGATGAAGATTCAGACCTATATTTTCTTCTATTAGGTGCAGGGTCTCTGGTCTAATTCCTAGGTCCTTGATCCATTTTGAGTTAAGTTTTGTGCAGAGTGAGAGATAGGGTTTAGTTTCATTTTGCTGCATATGGATTTCAAGTTTTCCCAGCACTTTTTGTTGAAAGGCTATCTTTTCTCCATTGTAGTGTGTAGGAAGGTTTTATGAGGTGTGTAAGAGGGATCCTTGGTTAGCACCTTTGTCTGGTACGAGAAAACTGTAGTTTTGTGGGTTTGTCTCTGTGTCCTCTATTCTGTGCCATTGGTCTTCCTTTCTATTTTGGTGCCAATACCATGCTGTTTTTTGTTATTAATGTTCTGGAGTATAGTTGAAGGTCTGGTATTGTGATACCACCTGCTTCACTCTTCCTGCTAAGGATTGCTTTAGCTATTCTGGGTCTCTTATTCTTCCAAATGAATTTCATAATTGCTTTCTCTATTTCTATGAGGCATGTAATTGGAATTTTAATTGGAATTGCATTGAATTTGTATAGTGCTTATGGTAGTATGGCCATTTTGACAATATTTATTCTCCCTATTCAAGAACACAGTAGTTCTTTCCATGTTCTAAGGTTTCATTTAATTTCTATTTAGTTTTTTATAGTTTTCATTGTAGAGGTTTTTCAACTCATTGGTTAGATTGATTCCCAAGTATTTTATTTTATTTTTTGAGGTTATTGTGAATGGGGTAGTTTTCCTAATTTCCTCTTTCAGAGGATTCATCACTTATGAATAAATATGCTTTTGATTTATGAATGTTGAAATTTCTTTGATCTGTGTAGTTGCTCTGGTTAGTGTTTCAAGGACAATGTTGAATAGAAGTTGTGAAAGAGGACATCCCTGCCTTGTTCCAGTTTTTAGAGGGAATACTTTCAGTTTTTCTGTATTTAGAATGATGTTGACTGTGGGCTTAGCATAGATAGCCTTTTCAATGTTAAGCTATGTTCCTACTATTCCTATTTTTCTAGTGTTTAGAGCATGAAGGGCTGCTGTATTTTATCAAATGCTTTTTCTGCATTTATTTAAATAATCATGTGATTCTTAACTTTAAGTCTGTTGATGTGGTGAATTACATCTATTGATTTCCAGATGTTGAACCAACCTTGCATCCCTGGGATGAAACCCACTTGATCATGGTGCACTATCTTTTTAATATGTTTTGGTATGCAATTTGCTAAACTGTTGTTAAGGATTTTTGAGTCTATGTTCATTAGGGATATTGGTCTGAAGTTTTCGTTCCTCAATATGTCTTTTTCTGGTTTTGGTATCAGGGTGATATTAGTTTCATAGAATGACTTTGGAAGGGCTCCCACCTCTTCTATTTCATGGAATACTTTGAGGAGTATTGGAATGAGTTATTCTTTGATGGTCTTGTAGAACTCAGCTGAGAATCCATCTGGTCCTGGGCTTTTCTTATCACTTGAAATTGATCTATTTCAACTATGTATGTCCTCAAGATTCAGTTTAGGTGGATTATATGTCTCTAGCAACCTGTCTATGTCTTCAAGATTTTCTGTTTTGTTGGAGTGTAGATTTTTCAAATAGTTTCTAATTATTTTTTTCAATAGTGTGTATTGTGATATTTCCTTTTTCATCATATATTTGAGTAATTTGAGTTTTCTCTCTCTTTGTTAGTGTGGTTAAGGGTTTATCAATTGTTTTTTTAAAAAGCAAACTTTTTATTTTGTCAATTTTTTGAGTTGTTTCTTTTGTTTCAATTTCATTGATTTCAGCTCCGATTTTAATTATTTCCTGTCTCCTACTAATTTTGGTTTTGATCTGTTCTTCTTTTTCTAGGGCTTTGAGCTGTAATGTTAGGTCATTTAGCTGACTCTTTCTTCTTTTATTGAATGCACTCCATGCAATGAATTTTCCTCTTAGTACTGCTTTCATAGCATCCCAGAGATTTTGATATGTTGTATTGTTGCTTTCCTTTATCTCTAAGAATTTTTTAATCTCCCTGCTGATGTCTTCTATTATCCATGTATCATTCAATAGCATATTATTTACTCTCCAGGTGTTGGAGTAGTTTGTTTTTTTAATTTATCACAGATTTCTAATTTTATTCTATTATGATCTGATAGAATACAAGGTAGTATATCTATTTTTTGTATTTGCTAAGAGTAGGTTTGTAGCATAACATGCCGGGGTTCAGCCCTAGCAGGAGTTGGGGGTATTGGGTGGAGGGGAAGCATCGGTGTGATGGAGAAATAGCACACAGAGACACCAAGTGTTTTGAGGCTAAACCCAATCTACTTTATTCACAATCTCTGGGGATTTATATATTTTAGCTTACAACTCAAACTAATGATTTACAGAAGTGAGAAGTTAATTCACAGTCATTACAATTTGGTCACAGCTAGCCATTGTTAAGAACCTACTGACCCATATGCACTTTTTATTTTTAACTAAGAAGCATATTTTAAGCAAGGCTTTCTAGTTCTTTTTACTATGGATAATATTAAACTAACCTTTATGTGCTAATCTTTCCATGAGCCCAAGTGTTTGGCCTCGGACTCATTTGCCATTTTTCCAAACTATTCATTTTCCTTCATCATAATGTACACCTATATAGGAAAGTGAAGGGCCATTTGGAGGGGGCCCTTGTACCGTGGGAACAGCAAGAACAATAGGGAGTTTCTTTCTGAGCTTTCTCTGGATCATCGATTAACTGATCTGCTTCAGGGCAATTAGGAGCAGTAACTATTTCTCTAGGGGTAAATAGCAGCTCTTGCTGGATGTTTTCATAAGATTCCTTAATACTTAAAGTCTTATTACATATGAAACTAGTTTTTGGGAAAACAGTCTTGTTTTTATGTTCTAATTCATATAATGTTTAATTTTCCTTGGAAATTTGCAAATGTAGACACCCAAATCTTACACCATTGATAACAAAAAAAACCAACAACACAAGAGCCAGAAGAAGCATGCCATGTCCACATTTCCCAGAAGATTAGACCATGCAAGAATCTTCATTATTCCCAGTGTAACTGTGTCAAGCACTGAGGGGAATAGTGGTGGGTGTGGCAATAACACATTGTCTATTTTAGAGAAGGATCCATGTGCTGCTGAGAAAAAAGTATATTTGCTAATTGATGGATGGAATATTCTTTATATGTCTGTCAAGTCTAAATTATTGATTGTGTTATTGAGTTCTATGGTTTCATTGTTCAATTTTTGTTTGGAAGATCTATCCAATGGTGAGAGAGGTGTGTTAAAGTCACTTTATTGTATGGCGGTCTATTTGGTTCCTGGAATTGAGAAGGATTTGTTTGACATACATTGTTGTGCCATTGTTTGGGGCATAAATATTTATGATCATTATGTCATGCTGATTTATGATTCTCTTAAACAGTATGCAATGTCGTTCTTTATCCCTGCTGTTTAACTTCAGATTCAAGTCCACTTTATCTGAGGATGGAAGCCCCTGATTTTTAACTGAATCCATGGGCATGGTATTTTTTCCCCCATCCTTTCTCCTTTAGTCTGTGGGTGTCTTTTTCTTTGACATGAGTCTCTTGATGGCAGCATATTGTTGGATCTTTTTTTTTTAACCCATTCTGCCAGTCTGTCTTTTGATTGTTGAGTTTAGACCATTAGCATTCAGGGTTAATATTGAGATATGTCTTGTCATCTTGGCTTAATTTTGGTTTTGAACTTGACTTGGTTTCCCCTTTAATTGGCTTTTCCTTTAGAGTAGTTCCTCCCTTTGCTGACTTACATTGTTGTTTTTCATTTCTTTCTCATGGAATATTCTTCTGAGAATGTTCTGTAGTGCAGGCTTTCTATGTGTAAATTCTTTTAACTTTTGTTTATCAAGGAAGAATTTTATTTCATCATCAAATCTGAAGGTAAGTTTTTTTGGGTATAAGATTCTTGGTTGGCATCCATTTTCTTTCAGAGCTTGAAATATGTTGTTTCAGTCCTTTCTAGCTTTTATGGTCTGTGCTGAGAAATCTGCTGATATCCATTTAGGTTTCCCCCTATGTGTAATCTGATACTTTTCTCTCACAGCCTTTAAAATTCTACCTTTATTTTGTATGTTAGGTATTTTTATTATAATGTGCCTTGGTGTGGATCTGTTGTAATTTTGTACATTTGGTGTCCTGTAAACCTCTTGTATTTACTTTTCCATTTCATTTTTCAGATATGAGAAATTTCTGATATTCTTTCATTGAATAGGTTATGCATTCTTTTGGTTTGTATCTCTCTGCCTTCCCTAATCCCAATAATTCTTAAATTTGGTCTTTTCTTGATATCCTATATTTCTTGGAGTTTCCATTCATGATTTCTTACTATCTTTTCTTTTGGTCAACTTTGTTTTCAAGATTAAATATTTCATTTTCATTGTCGGAGGTTCTGTCTTTCAAGTGATCTAATCTGTTGGTTGTCCTTTCTATTGAGTTTTTAATTTGGTTTACTGTTTCCTTCATTTCAAGGATTTATTTATTTTTTCAGCATCTCTCCTTATTGAAATGCTCTTTTGCTTCCTGTATTTGTTTTTAACTGTTTATTGGTGTGATCATTTATTTCCTGCATTTGTTCTCTTATCTCTCATTTGCTCTGAGATCATTTTAAATATGTACATTCTGAACTATTTTCTGACATTTCTTTGACTATGCTCTCATTGGATTCTATTGATATAACATCTAGGTTTGTTTGGAACACTTTCTTCCCTAGTTTTTTCATGTTGTTCATGTATCTTTTCTTCTAGCAAATCCAAGGTATTGCAGTTTCCCCCTATAGTCTTATAGTGACCCTGCAGATTTCTAATACCTCACCTTAAAGTGGGAGATCAAGATTAGCATTGCACAATACAAACAATATGCATCCTTAACCCAAATAGTCCCTATTAAGGTATTAACAATATTGTCTTAATAAACAGAGATGATGTGTTCAATTTTTATCTACAAGCAATAGGTTTGCAATAAGGTCCACAATTTCTAATGGTGGAAAAACAGAATGGGGAGGGGTTAGGGTGTAATGTTAATGAGATAAGAATGAGTCTATAGAGGTACTACATTATATGAATAAAGTGGATTCAAAAGAAATTGGTTGTTAGCATGAGAAAAGGGAGAAAGAGTCTTAAAGGAAACAGATAAGAGGAAAATAGAGCAAGAAAAATAATAAAAAATAGAAAAGTAGGGCTAATAGTAATAATTTTACTAATAAAAATTCTACAATAAAACTATACTGTACTGTTTTAATGTCCTAGTCTTCAGTAGCCTGATGCCTGAGGGGTACTTGATAATGTGGTGTCCCAATAAGAGAGCTGCCCCACTAGGAATGGTAGCCTCCAGGTCTGGAATAATTCATGATAGCAGGTAGAGGTGACCCCACTTGTTGGTCAGCTGCACTGCTAGACCACACAGGGTGCAGACATCACTAGACACTGCAGGCAGAGTGTGGGCTGGGTCAACATTGCTGGAGTTGTGCATGGGCAGTGGACCTGTGCTGGGTTCCATGACTGACATTTCTATGACATATTTGCTATTCACATGTCTCAAACTGAACATTCAACAAAACATGCATATCTCCCTATTCACTTAATCCACAGAGCATATATTCCATGACTTGATTTCTTTTTCAGAAGCTAGTGTGTTGGCATATTAAGACAACTTATCCTTCACTCAGTTGTTGAATATGTTTTATCTTTCCCAAGAAAGATTTCAAAAAGTTAATAATTTGTTTTTCAGTATTGAGGAGCAAGAATGACAAGCATGGTCATTGTTCTGCACAGTTCTTGAGAATGAGAAGATACAGTCCAAACAGTACATGAGAATGAAGAAACTGATGAGCAGCAGGATGGTCCTGGTGGCCCTCTTTATAGTGGATAGTTTTGGAGTCCAGCTGTGAAGATGCTCAAAGTTCCTCATATGTCTGCATAGGAGGGTCACCATGTACCAACTCAGGAGGGCCATGAGCCCTATAATAAAAACATCCTGAAATACACTTAATATGGAGAATAAATGGCCGAGGAAGTAACTCATCAGTAAAATTGTACAGGTGTCATTAATATAACACCATGTGAGGTCACATTGGAAGTGGCATTAGAAGAGATTGAGAAGTGAGTACTCAAGGACATGTGGAAGACTACAGGAACACAAGGGAACACAGGATCTGATGTGGTGGTTTATGTTTGAACTTTGCCAAGCAGGAGCTTCTAGGACTGAAGGTGATGACCTGGAGGACACTCAGCAGGCAGGTGGCGCAAATGAAGAAGCCCCTCAAAAACCTGTGCAAGTAGATAGGTGATTTACATTTGATGTCATCCCAAAAATTCTGAGACACATAAACACTTGTAGGTATGCATCCCATAATTATCATCATCTCTATGTGGATTAGGGCCAAGAAATCAATGATGAGGTTGATAGACTTGAGCCTGTGTTAAGGAAGGAATATGAAGATATGGAAGAAAAGAAGGATGGTGTTGGCTGAGATCACAATGCCAACTTCAGAGGAAAATGCATTTATTAAGCTAATATAATCATACAGTTGATTGGCCTTTTTCATCTTTTGGGCAAGGAATCACAGAATACATCTTAGGAGAAAATGAAAACAAAGTCTTTACTTCAAAGAGTATCACCTTCATCAATCTCAGCCTTTACTATTACCATCAGGAAAATGTGTGGGTTCACCCTAACACACGCTCTTCCCACTTCAGCACTCAATTCTTTCTGTCACCCGGCCAGGGCCATTTTGATTATATTACCAAATCAGATCTGAATTATGTAATGATTGTTGGGCTCCCACTGTTTGTTAGATTTCCTCTATGTTCAGAATTACCATGTATTATTGAAAATAGTTTTTGATTATAATCTTCAAAGAAGAGCTCATTCCAATACTCCTCAAAGTATTTCATTAAATAGAGGAGGAGGGAACCCTTCCAAACTCATTCTATGAAACTAATATCACCCTGATACCAAAACCAGAGAAGGACACACCCAGGAAAGAAAATTTCAAACCAATATCCCTAATGAACATGGATGCAAAAATTCTTAACAAAATTTTACAAATCACATACAAAAGCATATTAAAAAGATAGTGCACCATGATCAAGTTGGTGTCATCCCAGGGATGCAAAGTTGGCTCAACATCTGCAATGAATAAATGTAATTCACCACATCAGCAGACATAAAGTCAAGGACCACATGATTATTTCAATAGATACAGAGAAAGCATTTGATAAAATACGGTACCCCTTCATGCTCAAAACACTAGAAAAAATAGGGATAGTAGGAACATTCCTTAACATTGTAAATGCTATCTATGCTAAGCCCACATCTAACATCATTCTAAATGGAGAAAAATTGAAACAATTCCCCCTGAGATCTGGAACAAGGCAGGGATGCCCTCTTTCTTCACTTCTATTCAACATTGTCCTTGAAATTCTAGCCAGAGAAATTAGACAGACCAAAGAAATTAGAGGAATATGAATAGCAAAAGAAGAGCTCAAACTATCCCTATTTGCTCATGACATGATTCTCTTTTTAGAAGACCCAAAAAATTGTACAAGAAAACTTCTGGAACTCATAAATGAATTCAGTAAAGTAGCAGGATATAAAATTAATGCTCATAAATCCAATGCATTTTTATTCATAAGTGATGCATCCTCTGAGAGAGAAATTAGGAAAACCATACCATTCACAATAGCCTCAAGAAAAATAAAATATTTGGAAATCCATCTAACAAAAGAAGTGAAAGACCTCTACAATGAGAACTACAGAACACTAAAGAAAGAAATTAAAAAAAATCTGAGAAGATGGAAAAATCTCCCATGTTCTTGGATAGGCAGAATTAATATTGTCAAAATGGCCATACTGCCAAAAGCACTATACAAATTCAATGCAATTCCAATTAAATTCCCAATGACGGACCTCATAGAATTAGAACAAGCAATCATGAAATTCATTTGGAGGAATAAGAGACCCATAATAGCTAAAGCAATTCTTAGCAAGAAGAGCGAAGCCGGGGGTATCATAGTACCGGACCTTCAACTATATTACAGAGCAAACGTAAAAAAAAAAACAGGATGGTATTGGAACCAAAGTAGGTAGGTCAATGGTACAGAATAGAGGACACAGAGACAAACCCACATAAATACAGATATCTCATACCTCACAAAGGAGCCAAGAACATACAATGGAGAAAAGATAGTCTCTTCAACAAATGGTGCTGGGAGAACTGGAAATCCATATGCAGCAAAATGAAACTAAACCCATATCTCTCACCCTGTACAAAACTCAACTCAAAATGGATCAAAGACCTAGGAATTAGACCAGAGACCCTGCACCTAATAGAAGGGAAAATTGGTCCAAATCTCCATCATGTTGGCCTAGGACCAGATGTCCTTAACATGACTCTCAAAGTGCAAGAAATAAAAGCAGGAATCAATGATTGGAATAGAGTCAAACTAAAAAACTTTTTCTCAGGAAAGGAAACAATCAGGAATGTGAAGAGAGAGCCTTCAGAGTGGGAGAAAATCTTTTCCACACACACTTCACATAGAGCACTAATCTCCAGAATCTACAAAGTACTCAAAAATCTTTACACCAAGAACACTAATAACCCAATCAATAAATGGGCCAAGGAAATGAACAGACATTTTACAGAAGAAGATCTTCAAGCAATCAACAGATTTATGAAAAATGTTCAACATCCCTAGTTATAAGAGAAATGCAAATCAAAACCACACTAAGATTTCATCTTACCCCAATTAGAATGTCTTTTATTAGGAATACTGGCAAGGACAAGTGTTGGCGAGGATGTGGGGAAAAGGGTACATTCATACATTGCTGGTGGGAGTGCAAGTTGGTGCAGCCACTCTGGAAAGAAGTGTGGAGATTCCTTAGAAAACTTGGAATGGATCTACCATTTGACCCAGCTATCCCACTCCTTGGCCTATACCCAAAGGACTTAAAATCAGATTACTCCAGTGATGCAGCCACATCAATGTTCATAGCTGCTCAATTCACAATAGCTAGATTGTGGAACCAACATAGATTCCCTTCAATAGATGAATGGATAAAGGAACTGTGGTATATATACAATGGAATATTACTCAGCCATAAAGAAGAATAAAATTATGGCATTTGTAGGTAAATGGATGATGTTGGAGATTGTCATACTAAGTGAGATTAGCCAATCCCCAAACTCCAAAAGCCGAATGATCTCTCTGATAAGTGAATGAAGATGCATAATGTGGGGTGTGGGGTGGAATGGAGGGAAGAATGGAGGAAGGATAGATTGCATAGAAGAAAGGGAGGGGTGGGGTCGGGGTGGGGAGTAAGAATAATAACAGAGTGAGACATACATCATTGCCCTGTGTAAATGTATGAATGCACAGATGGTGTTACTCTACTTTGTGTACAACCAGAGAAATAATAGTTGTACTCCATTTGTGTACAGTGAATCAAAATAAATAAATTTAAATAAAAAATAAATATAATCAAAAAGCAATACACACATTTAGTGCAATATCCATCAAAACACTAATAACATTCTCCATAGAACTAGAAAAAAACTGAACAGAGAAAATTCCAGAATTTAACTAGTCTTATGTTTTTTGCATATGGGTGGGGCACTGCAAATAGCTCACTCATGAATTGAGGCAGGATATCATGGAGGTAGAGTGTGGAGGAAGAAAGAAGTTCAGCACATGCCCACCATGATTCAGAGAGAGAGAGAGAGAGAGAAAGAAACACACTCCTTGTGAGAGAACAATGAAAAAATCTCCGAAGGCAGGCCCTTAGTGACCCACCTTCCGCAGCTATACCCTACATGCCCACAGTTACCATCCAGTTAATCCCTATCAGTGAATTAATTCAGTGATTAGGTGAAAGTTCTCATAACCCAATTTACTTTATATCTAAGCTTTCTCGTATTGTCTCACTCATGGGCTTTTGGGAGGCTCCTCCTATCTACACTACAACAGCACAAGGTGAATAGCTGCCATTTGTGATTTATCTTAGAATTCATTAAAATTTGTATTTGATGTATCTTGTTAGGTTTCAAAAAACTTAGGCAATAATTTTCTGTGAATACTTTCCCTTTTTCCCCTTTTCTTTTGTGGGTTCCAATTACACATGAGTCAGAATGTTTACTCAAATATTCAGATCACCTCATGTTCTAAATAACTTTTATGTATGTTTTTACGTCCTGGGGATTTAACTCAGGTACTCATCGTACTAAGCATGGGCTTTACCACCAGGACACATCCCCAATCCTAAAACTTAATTTGGCCATATTTACATGACTTTGGATGAATATTAACCTATCTTACAGTTCCTGAATCTCACTTCTGCAGTTTCCAATCCTACCCAGCCCCATCCATGTGAAATTTTAAATTTTATATACTAAGAACAATTTTCAATTTTTCATTTGATTTTAATTATATATTTCTCTCATTTTAGAATATTTCCTTCTAATAATTGGAACACCACTGGATCTACTTAAAATAGTTGTTTATTTTAGGTGAGTAGGTCTTCACACTTCCGTTTTGTCCCAGGTCTCAGGAATCTTTAAAACATTTTGTGTAAATTACTTAGGAAACAAACATTTGTTATTGTTCCTTTCAGAGGAAGTATTGTTCCATTCATGAGGAAGAGGGATGATGTTTCAAGTTCCTAACAGAGTGGAGTCCAGCTCAGACTCTGCCTCACCTTCAAGAATTTTCCATCTGCTTGCTATTACCTCAACCAACAGCCTCCAGCTGTTTTTCTATTTTGTTTCAAGTACACTTTCATGAGATGTACAGCTTGAATCTGAAATAGTCAGATTTCAATGGAAATCATGGTATATCAAGGAACCATGTGATTCACATGAGAATGGAGTGGGAGAGAGGATGCCAGTCAGACACTGTAGGGAGAACACCTTCAGAGCCACAGGAGGCACTAGGAATCAATCGCCCTAGAATCCAGGAATCACAACACGTGGAATGGGTATGGGCTAATTGGAACATTGAATCAGTGAAAGAACTTGGGGTTGTTCATACCATTGGAACAGACTTTTTTTTGTCAAGGGAACTCCTAGAATATTTTGAGAACAATTCTCTCTAGATGACTATTATCCAGAACATAATCAAATCCAGGGGCAAGTGCAATGTTCCATTGGGCAAGTGCAATGTTCCATTCCAGTTCTGTGCTCCCTAGTGGGATCTTGTCACCTTAGTAGAGACACTAAAATTACAGATTGCAGAGATGAGCTCACAGCACCCTTTCCTTAAAACTGTGCAGGTTATTCTCAGGTGCACCAAGTGCCCCTCTTCCATCCAGGTAAGTGCCTCTCTGTTCCACAGATGTAAAGAGTGAGTACATGGGGCTTCCAGGAGGAAGGCGGAAGTAGGCAAATTTGGTCTCTTAGTGAGGTTTTTGGTAGCTTTAGAACAGATATGCAGCTCTAACCAGTATACACAACCAGATAACTGTGCTCTGTAACATGCATTGAAGGAAATCTTCCTAGGATATGTCAACCATTAATATTGAGACTTAGACAATTACTCAGTGTTTTCCATAGGTAATGTCCATCATTTCAGATTCCTATTTTATTTTCATCAGAGAGGTATAGCAGTACTCATGTTATATGTGCTATCTATACTATCTCAGGATTCATATGATATTTAGTCCTGTACAAATAATCAGGGAAGCAAGAAGGTTGTCTGCTTTTTACTAAATATACTCAGCTTCGCTTCTCTCATCTTCCTGATTAAATGGAACTATCATTGATATGTGACTTCTAAATATTGAGGAATTAAAAAGTAATTCTAAGCGGCTCCTGGAGAGCTCTGGCGTGGAGCGGCTAGAATCGCCAGGTCCATCGGGGAGCTTAGGCCCTTTGGCACCATTTTACAGCTTCCCTGGCAGAGAGCGACCATCTGTGACTCCCTGAATCCTCAGAGTTGAGCTCCCGTCTTCTGCTGCCATTGTGCAGCAGCTCCTGGAGAGCTCCGGCGTGGAGGGGCTGGAGTCACCAGCTCCAGCGGGGAGCTTAGGACCTTTGGCACCATTTTACAGCATCCCTGGGAGAGAGCAACCACCTGCCACCGCCTGAGCCCCCAGCAAAGAGTTCAGGCCTGCCTGGGCTCTCAAGCCCAGTGTCTCCATCACTGAGCACTGTTCTATGCCCCCACCCCAACTTTGTCTAGTGCCCAGGCCCACACCCTGGCCTGGGGTCTAGCACCTGTGCTGTATCTGATCCTCTATCAACACCAGGCTGCCTATTCCCAGAAGCATTGATCATTCCCAACCTGGAGGTAGTGGGACAGCACCCTTCTTGTGTCACCACTTGATCAAGCACCTCTCAAGCATCAGGTCATTGAAAAATAAGAGGATTGAACTCTAAAGTATTTTTTATCACAGAACATTTTTTAAATTAATTGTAATACTAAGATTATTCCTAATACATCCACTATATTCCTACTTTTTTCTTTTATTATTATGATTATCACTCTGTCTCCCTCTTATATATCCGCTTCCTTGGAGAATCTCTTTTTCCTCACGCTAACAACCTATTTCTTTTAATTCCACTTCCACTATTCATATGACATAGTATATCTATAGACTCACTTCGTATCTCATTAGTGTTTTGTCCTATACCCCTCCTCATTCTCACTGTCCACAATTAGGATTTGCAGTCCTTATTGCAAACCTACTGGTTATGCTGTAGATAATAATTTGAACTCATCTCTGTTTATTAAGACAACACTGTTAATATCTCAATAGGGACTATTTAGATTAAGGAAACATATTGTTTATATGGTGTGCTGCCAATATTGATCTCTCAATTCAAGGGAGGTATTGAAAATAGGCAGGAATCCTGTAAGTCCTTAAGGGGAAACTGCAATACCTAGGATTCACACTACTAGAGGGGAAGATACACTAGCAACATGAGAAAACATGGGAAGAAAACGTCCCAAACAAACCCAGATACTATACCAAAGGAACCAAATGACAACATGGCAGAATCATTGTCAGAAAGGGAACTGTACATAATTAAAATGATCTGAGAAGTGAACAAGGAGTCAAGAGAGCAAATGCAGGCAATGTTAAAAGAGCAACTGCAGGAAGCAAAAGATCATTTCAATAAAGAAATAGAGATTCTGAAAAAAACACCAAGCAGAAATCCTTGAAATGAAGGTTACAGTAAACCAAATTAAAAACTAAATAGAAAGCCAAACCAACAGGCTAAATAACTTGGAAGACAGAACCTCAGACAATGAAGACAAAATATTTAATCTTGAAAACAAACTCAACCAGACAGAGAGGATGGTAAGAAATCATGAACAGAACCTCCAGGAGTTATGGGACATCATGAAAAGACCAAATTTAAGAGTTATTGGGATTGAGGAAGGCACAGAGGCACAAACCAAAGGAATGAATAATCTGTTCAATGAAGTAATATTGGAAAATTTCCCAAATCTGATGGATGAAATGGAAAATCAAAAAGGCTTATAGGACACCAAATGCACTAAATCACAACAGATCAACACCCAGGCACATTATAATGAAAATACCTAACATACAAAACAAAGGTAGAATTTTAAAGGCTGCAAGAGAGAAACAGCAGGTTGCATATAGGGGGAAACCAATATGAATATCAGCAGATTTCTCAGCCCAGATCCTAAAAGCAAGAAGGGCCTGGAACAATATATTTCAAGTTATGAAAGAAAATGGATGCCAACCAAGAATATTATACCCAGCAAAACTTACCTTCAGATTTGAAGATGAAATAAAATCCTTCCATGATAAACACAAGCTAAAAGAATTCACAAATAGAAAGCCTGCCCTACAGAAAATCCTCAGCAAAATATTCCAAGAGGAAGATATGAGAAACAATAATGTAAGTCAGGAAAGGGAGGAATTACCCTAAAGGAACAGTGAATTAAAAGAAAAACCAAGTAAGATTAAAATTCAAAATAAGCCAAAATGACCAGGAATGCAAGTCATATCTCAATAATAATGCAAAATGTAAATGGTCTAAACTCATCAATCAAAAGACATAGACTGTCAGATTGAATTAAGAGGAAAGACCCAACAATATGCTGCCTTCAAGAGATGCATCTCATAGAAAAACATGCTCACAGACTAAAGGTGAAAGGTTGGGAAAAAACATACCATGCACATGGAATTAGTAAAAAGCAGGAGTTTGCATCCTCATTTCCAATAAAGCAGACTTCAAGTCAAAGTTAGAAGGGATGAACAAGGATTTTTCATACTACTTAAGGGAAGCAAAAATCACCAAGACATAACAATCATAAATATTTGTGCACCAAACAATGGCCCATCCATGTATGTCAATCAGATCCTTTTCAATTCCAGGAACCAAATACACCAACACAATAATACTGGGCGACTTTAACTTTCCTCTCTCACCATTGCACAGATCTTCCAAGGAAAAATCGAACAAAGAAACCATAGAACTCAATGATACAATCACTAATTTAGACTTAACAGACATATATAGAACATTCCATCCATTAAAAAGCAAATACACTTTCTTCTCAGCAACTCATGGATCCTTTTCTAAAAGAGACCATATGTTATGCCACAAAGCTACTCTTAGCAAATACAAAAGCATAGAGATACTACCTTGTATATTATCAGATCATAATGGAATGAAATTAGATATCAACGATAAAGTTAAAAACAGGAACTATTCCAACACCTGGAGATTAAATAATATGCTATTGAATGATGTATGGATAACAGAAGACATTAGGGGGGAAATTAAAAGATTCTTAGAGGTCAACAAGAACCAAGATACAACATATCACAATCTCTGGGATACTATGAAAGCAGTGCTAAGAGGAAAATTCATTGCATGGAGTGCATTCAATAAAAGAATGAAAGTCAACAAATCAATGACCTCACATTACACCTCAAAGCCCTAGAAAAAGAGGAACAGATCACCACCAAAAGTAGTAGAAGACAGGAAATAATTAAAATCAGAGCTGAAATCAATGAAATTGAAACAAAAGAAACAATTCAAAAAATTGACAAAACAAAAAGTTGGTTCTTTGAAAAAATAAACAAAATTGATAAACCCTTAGCCACGCTAACGAAAAGAAGGAGAGAGAAACTCCAAATTACTAAAATTCGTGATGGGAATGGAAATATTACAACAGACACAATTGAAATACAAAACATAATAAGAAGCTACTTTGAAAATTTATACTCCAACAAAATAGAAAACCTGGAAGACATCAGCAGGTTCCTAGAGGCATATGAGCCACAAAACTGAATCTGGAGGACATACACAACTTAAATAGATCAGTTTTAAGCAATGAAATAGAAGATGTCATCAAAAGCCTACCATCAAAGAAAAGTCCAGGACCGATGGATGCACAGCCGAGTTTTATAAGACCTTCAAAGCAGAGCTCATTCCAATACTCCTTAAAGTATTTCATTAAATAGAGAAGGAGGGAACCCTTCCAAACTCATTCTATGAAGCTAATATCACCCTGATACCAAAACCAGAGAAGGACACACCCAGGAAAGAAAATTTCAGACCAATATCCCTAATGAACATAGATGAAAAAATTCTTAACAAAATTTTAGCAAATTGCATACAAAAGCGTATTAAAAAGATAGTGCACCACGATCAAGTGGGTTTCATCCTGGAGATGCACGGTTGGTTCAACATCTGGAAATCAATAAATGTAACTCACCACATCAACAGACTTAGTCAAGAACCACATGATTATTTCAATAAATGCAGAGAAGGCATTTGATAAAATACAGCACCCCTTTGTGCTCAAAACACTAGAAAAATAGGGATAACATTGTAAAGACCATCTATGCTAAGCCCACAGCTAACATCATTCTAAATGGAGAAAAATTGAAAGCATTCCCCCTGAGAACTGGAACAAGGCAGGGATACCCTCTTTCTCCACTTCTGTTCAACATTGTCCTTGAAATTCTAGCTGGAGCAATTAGACAGACCAAAGAAACTAAAGGAGTATGAAGAGGAAAAGAAGAACTCAAACTATCCCTATTTGCTGATGATTCTCTATTTAGAAAACCCTAAAAATTTCACCAGAAAACTTCTGGAACTCATAAATGGTTCTAGTAGAGTAGCAGGATATAAAATTAATGCTCATAAATCTAATGCATTTTTATTCATAAGTGATGCATCCTCTGAGAGAGAAATTAGGAAAACTATACCATTCACAATAGCCTAAAAAAAAAATACTTGGGAATCAATCTAACAAAAGAGGTGAAAAACCTCTACAATGAGAACTACAGAACACTAAAGAATGAAATTAAAGAAAGTCTGAGAAGATGGAAAGATCTCCCATGTTCTTGGATAGGCAGAATTAATATTGTCAAAATGGCCATACTACCAAAAGCACTATACAAATTCAATGCAATTCCAATTAAAATCCCAATGATGGACCTCATAGAATTAGAGCAAGCAATCATGAAATTCATTTGGAGGAATAGGAGACCCAGAATAGCCAAAACAATTTTTAGCAAGAAGAGCGAAGCAGGGGGTATCACAATATCAGACCTTCAAATATACTACAGAGCAATAGTAACAAAAAGAGCATGGTATTGGCACCAAAATAGACAGGTAGATCAATGGTACAGAATAGAGGACACAGAGACAAACCCACATAAATACAGGTATCTCACATTTGACAAAGGAGCCAAAAACATACAATGGAGAAAAGATAGCCTCTTCAAAAAATGGTGCTGGGAAAACTGGAAATCCATATGCAGCAAAATGAAACTAAACCCCTATTTCTCACCCTGTACAAAACTCAACTCAAAATGGATCAAGGACCTAGGAATTAGTCCAGAGACCCTGCACTTAATAGAAGTGAAAATAGGTCCAAATCTCCATCACGTTGGCCTAAGACCAGATTTCCTTCACATGACTCCCAAAGCGCAAGAAATAAAAGCAGGAATCAATGATTGGGATAGAGTCAAACTAAAAAACTTTTTCTCAGGAAAGGAAACAATCAGGAATGTGAAAAGAGAGCCATAAGAGTGGGAGAAAATCTTTGCTACACACACTTCAGATAGAGCACTAATCTCCAGAATCTACCAAGTACTCAAAAATCTTTACACCAAGAACACTAATAACTCAATCAATAAATGGGCAAAAGAAATGAACAGGCACTTTACAGAGGAAGATCTTCAAGCAATCAACAGATGTATGAAAAATTGTTCAACATCCCTACTTATAAGAGAAATTCAAATTAAAACTACCTTAAGATTTCATGTTACCCCAATTAGAATGTCTTTTATTAAGAATGCCGGCAACAACAGCTGTTGACGAGGATGTGGGGAAAAGGTACACTCATGCATTGTTGGTGGTATTGTAAGTTGGTGCAGCCACTCTGTAAAGCAGTGTGGAGAGTCCTTAAAAAACTTGGAATGGGATCCACCATTTGACCCTGCTATCCCACTCCTTGGCCTATACTCAAAGGACTTAAAATCAGATTACTACAGTGATGCAGCTACATCAATGTTCATAGCTGCCCCATTCACAATAGCTAGATTGTGGAACCAACCTAGATTCCCTTCAATAGATGAATGGATAAAGAAACTGTGGTATATATACACAATATAATATTACTCAGCCATAAAGAAGAATAAAATTATGGCATTTGTAGGTAAATGGATGATGTTGGAGACTGTTATGCTAAGTGAGAGTAGACAATCCCCAAAATCCAAGGGTCAAATGGTCTCTCTGTGAGTGAATGATGATGCACAATGTGGGGTGGAAGGGTGGCAAGAATGGCGGAAGAATATATAGCACAGAGGGAAGGGAGTGGTGGGGTTGGGGTGGAGGGCAGTAATAACAGAATGTGTGACAGACATCATTGCCCTGTGTACATGTATGAATGCACAGATGGTGTGACCCTACTTTTTTGTACAACCAGAGAAACAATAGCTGTTCTCCATTTGTGTTCAATGAATCAAAATTAAATTTATAAAAAAAAGTTATTCTACATAACCCATAAGGTAGTGAGGGTAACCTCACATTACCACAAGCATATAGTATACTTTCTAATGAAATCTTTCTTGTTCTATATTTAATCTCATCAATTAAAAGTGAATGGAGTCATCCTTAGTGTGTGTTTTGCCCATTAGCAAATTTCATGTGAGAGGGCAATGGTCTTTTGTCAACTTCACATGAAGGGACAAGTGAACCAGATGTTGGTTTTCTTTTCCTTCCTTAAAAGTAACAGGAATACCATTTTTAATAGTTGAGTAGGAGGAATATATGTGTCCATTCATCTTGTCTCCTTTGATTATTCATTTAAAAATTCTCATTTCCATAATAGTGAATATATTTGAAAGACATTTTCAAATGTCTTTGAAAGAATATTCAAAGAATATAAACCTCATCCTGTTCAGGTCTCTATGCTCATGAATATTTTTAATACTTTTTTCATGCAAATGCATTTACAGAAAAAAGAGGCAAACATATTCTGTTGTTCTTCTTTAAGCAAACTGGACTTGAATCATGTCTTTCTTGAGTTCATCAGGGAAGAGTTTCTCCTGCAGGTATGCTTGGGATTCCCAGTAATGACAACTTAGTGTCTGTGAGGAAGCTCCTTTGGACTTTCTTTCTGCTATCAGAAAAGCATTGTTTCTTATACTGAATCTTAAGACAGACTTTAAAATACAGTTATTGTCTAATTACAAGTTCAAATCCTGAGTTTTACTTAAATCTTTCCAATTTACAGAAACAATGGACTATTGTCATAAATGGACTATTTTCAGAAATAACTGGCATTCATTGATTCAAATACTCTACAGGGTTTTCTCCTCCATATTCCTGTAGCTTGTTTACTTCACAGTGGCTGTGCCCGCAGCATGATACCTGCTTGATAGTGGCTGTGCCCTCCTTGATATGCAAGCTGTTTCTACCTAGTGCTGCCTACAGTTTCTCAGCTATAACTGTGCTGCAAAGCTCTTAATTTCCCCTCAGTTCCAAACCTACATGAAGGAGGACCAGTCCCACTTCCCAGAACTCATTTGTTCATTTTTACTTTAGCATAGAGATGGCAAGAGGAGCATTATTGGGGCTTAAATACATGGCAATGATAAAACAAAATATGCTCCTTTGCTGGGACTGCTGCTATTGTTGTTGTTGTTGTTGTTGTTATTATTATTATTATTATTATTATTATTATTATTATTTCATTTTGGTTTCAAGGATTTAACCCAGGGGTGCTTAATCACTGCACACATCTCTTGCCCTTTTATATTTTATTTAGAGACAGGGTCTTGATAAGATGCTTAGGGATTCACTACATTACTTAGGCTGGCCTCAAAAATGTAATTCTCTTGACTCAGCCTCCCAAGCTTCTGGAATTACAGATGTGCACCCCCATGCCTGGCCAACATTACTTCCCTCTGATTCATTCCTTTTCTATGGAAGGTCCAGTACTTTTGAGGATAGGTTACTTTCTCTACTTTGTAAAACATGATTTGTTTTTCTTGGAAGAGTACTTTTTCCAAGCACCATCACAGCACTAAAAACCATAGCTGAGGAGGTACTTGGTCACCCTCCAGGGAGGGCAGGGAGATTTCATCTTGTCCCTGAGCCTCTAGATTCTTCTGTACTACACAGGTGGCAGAGTGGCAGGAGTCATGTCTGTGAGGGGACATGCCAGAATATTTCTTTTGCTTGTTTCATGAAGGGCTCCTATTCACCAGAATGCTTTCTACTATAAAGGTGATGTTAACATAGACATAGCGATATACTCTTCTTTACAACATTTACATATTGTATAATATTGAGGTGAAGAAAATATATGTGTTTGATGTATATTATTTATTGATACATTAGTATGTGATCTAAAATTTGAACAGAAAACCGGCACATTGGTCCTTGTTTATAATCCTAGGGGCAAGAATTTTGAAGCCAGCCTCAGCAATGTAGGATAGCCCCAAGAAACATAGCATGACCCTGTCTCTAAATTTTAGAAAGAGGTGGGAATGTGGCTCAGTGATTAAGCAACCCTGGGTACAAACCCTCTACAAAAAACTGAGCCAAAACAAAACAAAACAAAAACCAAATTGGACACAGGTGGAAAACTCCAGAATATTTGATCTTTCCTGTTCTATAGTTTTTGAAGTTATGTGTCTGCCCTCTCTCATGTGCTCTGAAGAAAGAATATTCACTTTTTGTTGCTGCTACTGTGCAATTTCACCTTCAGAAAAATAAGAATTTCTGGTCATTTTAAACCAACAATGAACTGAGGTCTTAATTTCTGAGTATTGTTGAAAAATCATGGCTTATTCTCATTCCTGCTTTGGCCAATACATTCATGTTTGCATGACTAGATTCTTTAAGGTTACACCGAAAATAATTTACCTAATGCTTTGTTTTAGCGCATTTAGGTGAATAAACATGTTACTGTAAGTTTTATAATACTACATTTTCCCAATTTTTAAAATGAATCAAACACAATGGAATCAATGTCTCCATTTTCCAGAAATGGCGTAAGAAAACACAATTTCACAACTATCATTTAAAAATGTTATAAATAAATGATTATATGCTGATAAATATAGATAAGTAGATGTACAGATAGATAGAATGTTAGTTTTTAAAACTTCATCAGTATATATATTACCTGAAATGAAACAGGTATATAAGAGCAGATGTATGTCATCTTTATATAAAAGGACATCAGAGGATAACAGGGCTGTGTACCTTTGAGCATGTGAGACCCATAAAACATGTAGCAAATATGTCCTCATGAAATATATTTTAAGTATCTTTCCTGAGTTTATCATGGGAGCAGACCCAAATGTGCTGAATGAATGAAAAAATGAAATTGTAATTTTGCCTGCTCACATTCAGGAAAAGATGAACTTTTTTCCTAATGGTGTGTATTATTTTCCTTTTAGTCAAATCCAGCATGGCCTCACTCATGTATAGAAACTAAAAACACTGACCACATAGAAGTCCAGCAAATCAGAGGCTGAGAAGGGACAGTGGAAGGAGCAGTGAGAGGAGGGGTGAGGAGCATCTGCAGGGCTGGGGTGAGCAGGTCTTGTGTTCTGTAGCTCAACATGGTCACTTGAGCCTACAACAAGTAATTTCATATAACCAATAACTGCAGGGGAAAAATCTTGAGGCTTGTCACACTTAGTAATTATTAATGTGAAGAAAGGAAAATAATATTAACTCTAATGTGATCAGCAATATAAGGATGTATTGAATTATAATGCTTTGCTTCCCATCTAAGTCCAAATATGTCAATTAAAAGTTGAAATAAAAAATGAATCTGCTAGGTGTGGTGACATCATGATGTCATGTTTCACAGGAATGTCCAAAATTTTGGAAACTACAGAACGATACAATGTAGAACAATACAATTAGATGAGATCTTGAAGCTTATGAAACAGGAGTCTGTTGGACTTTCCTTCTCCTGAGGGCACCCAGCTCTCCCTATCAACTCTCACAAGTAAAACCTCTGTTTTCTCTATTTTATAATCCACATCTGTTTGGTTTTCCTAATCTTCCCACTTAGTCTTTCCTTTCTCTTCCTTCCCCTTCCAAATCTGACCTATTTGAGAACATTATTATGTTTTTCCTCTGGTTGAATGTCCTACATACCCAATGCCAAATCACTCTGAAGATGGCCTGTTTCATTTTCTCTGTGCTAATTTTTTTTGCACTGGACAAATAGGCTGTTAAAGTACAATCTGAGTATACACAGTGCTACCAGTGGATTTGTGGAGGGTGTCATGTAGTATTCAGTGAATAGTGGATAGCAGAGAGCTTCTGTCACTTTCCTGGTCCCCAGGTGAGAGCCTAATGAGACACAATAAAAGGGGACATTCTAGAGAATTTCCTGTTTTTATGAAGGGAGCATATTCACCAGAGTGTTTTCTACTAACATGACTCATTAGCCCAGAGGTAGCTATATGTATTTCTTTAAAATAAAGAATATTGAGATAAATCCAAAGTATGTATTTGATGAGTATATTTAGTTGGTACCAATGAGTGTGATTAAGAAGTCCTCATGTGATATCTAGAGAAATGTTCACTGCAGTCTAGTCTGGCTTTACTTGGAGGAAGCTAAGTTGGTGCTTATGATGATGTAAAATCATGCCAATTTCCTTGACCTATACTCAAGAAAGGAGTTTTTTTCCTATTGCTATGGGGAAATTTCACCTCCAGAAAAAAATCCATTCCAGTGATATTGAAGGCTGCACTGGAGCTATGATTTCCTGAATATTACTGCAGATTCCTGGCATCTGCACACTCCTGACTGTACTAAAACTTTTAGGCTGACAGGACTGTGGTTTCTGAAGTAACACTGCAACTAACACCTTTCCAGTGCCCTGATTTACAGGTTATTAAAATGTACTCCTTGAAGAACTCTGTAATGACAATTATTTCTACAGCTCACATTTTTATTCTTTATTTATTAGCTGCATTTTTGCTTTATTTAGTGTTTTTTATTTTAATTTTTATTCATGCACTATCATTATACAGAGCCATGGAGTTGTTTCATATTCATACCTGCACACAATAGAATTTGGTGACAATTCAAGTTTTTGAAATTATTTAAACTGAATTAATGCAATACTTTTATTTCACAGAAATCATATGAGTGATGGTAGTTTTACAACTATTTTAAATGGTATTCAATGACAATATGAATTTACATAAATTTATTGTGGCTGAAGCAAGTTTGAGGCCACTGTCAGCAACTTAGTGATGCCCTAATGAATTAGGATCACCAAGGTTTTTTTTTTTTTTTTTTTAGTTCATTGTACACAGATGGAGTACAGCTATCATTTTTCTGGTTGTACACAAAGTAGAATCATACAATTTTCATATTCATACATATACATAGGGTCATGATGTTTGTCTCATCCTATTATCTTTCCTTCCCTCCCCCCTCCCCACCCCTCATTTCCCTCTATACAATCCATCCCTTCTCCATTCTTCCCATACCTCCCCCAACCCTCGCAATGTGTCATCAACCATTTACAAGAGAAATCATTCCATCTTTGGTTTTTGGGGGTTGGCTTATTTCACTTAACATGATATTCTCCAATTCCATCCATTTACCTACAAATGTCATAATTTTATTATTCTTTAAGGCTGAATAATATTCCATTGTGTATATATACCATAGCTTCTTTATCCATTCATCTATTGAAGGGCATCTAGGTTGGTTCCACAATCTAGCTATAGTGAATTGGGCTGCTATAAACATTGACATGACTGCATCACTGTACTATGCTGATTTTAAGTCCTTCGGGTATAGGCCAAGGAGTGGGATAGCTGGGTCAAATGGTGGTTCCATTCCAAGTTGTCTAAGGAATCTCCATACTGCTTTCCAGATTGGCTGCACCAATTTGCAACCCCACCAGCAATGTATGAATATAATTTTTCCCCCCATCCTTGCCAACACCTATTGTTGTTTGTATTCTTGATAATAGACATTCTAATTGGGGTGAGATGATATCTCAGGGAAGTTTGGATTTGCATTTCCTCTTGTTACTAGAGATGTTAAACATTTTTTCATATATCTGTTGATTGCTTGTAGATCCTCTTCTGTGAAGTGTCTGCAAATTTCCCAGATCCATTTTTTGATTGTGTTATTTGTATTCTTGGGGTAAAGTTTTTTGAGTTCTTTATAAGTTCTGGAGATTAGTGCTCTATCAGAGGTGTGTGCAGCAAAGATTTTCTCCCACTCTGAAGGCTCTCTCTTCACATTGCTGATTGTTTCATTTGCTGAGAAAAAGCTTTTAAATTTGAATTTATCCCAATTATTGATTCCTGCTTTTATTTATTTATTTTTGCTTTGGGAGTCTTGTTAAGGATGTATGGTCTAGGCCAATATGATGAAGATTTGGACCTACTTTTTCTTCTATTAGGTGCAAGGTCTCTGGTCTAATTCCTAGGTCCTTGATCCATTTTGAGTTGAATTTTATGCAGGGTAAGAGATAGGGGTTTAATTTCAATTTGCTGCATGTGGATTTCCAGTTTCCCCAGCACCATTTGTTGAAGAGGCTATCTTTTCTCCATTGTATGTTTTTGGCTCCTTTGTCAAATATGAGATACCTGTATTTATGTGGGTTTGTCTCTGTGTCCTCTATTTTGTACCAGTGGTCTACTGCCTATTTTGGTGCCAATACCATTATGGGGATGCAGAAAGAGGCCACTGAGGCATATGCTCCAAAAGGCTGCAGAAAGGCATAATCCTTTGATTGGAAGCACAGGATTTTACATGCTTGCTGGAGAACACTCCCAAGTGGAGTGGTCTGACCCGCCTGCAGACTTATGTCCCAGGTGAGCTTCGCTCTCCTCACCTCTCCCTCCACCCTTTGGTAAACTGTGTGACTCCTCATTGGGCCATCCTTACAGACTATCATGTTACTCTACCTGTTCTTTATTCTCGGACTCCTCTCATCTATAAAAGTGCTGTAATTCTTTGAATAAATTTGAGACTGGTCTGGAACTTGCTCTCCCAAGGGCGTTGGTTTCCTCATCAGTCTTACCCCCTCCAGAAGGGCACAAAGACCCACAGACTGAACCCCAACATACCATGCCATTTTTGTTACTATTGCTTTGTGGTATAGTTGGTCTGGTATTGTGATATGACCTGCTTTGCTCTCCCTGCTAAGGATTGCTTTAGCTACTCTGGGTCTCTTATTCCTCCAAATGAATTTCATAATTGCTTGCTCTATTTCTATGAGGTCCATCATTGGGATATTAATTGGAATTGCATTGAATTTGTATAGTGCTTTCGATATTATAGCCATTTTGACAATATTAATTCTGCCTATCCAAGAACATGGGAGATCTTTCTATCTTCTAAGATTTTCTTTAGTTTCTTTCTTTGGTGTTCTGTAGTTCTCATTGTAGAGGTCTTTCACCTCTTTTGTTAAATTGACTCCCAGCTATTATATATTTTTTGAGGCTATTGTGATATGGGGTAGTTTTCCTAATTTCTTTTTCAGAATATTCATCACTTATTGAATAAGAATGCATTAGATTTATGGGTGTTGATTTTATATCCTGCTACATTACTGAATTCATGAATTCTAGATGTTTTCTGGTGGAATTTTTTTGGCTCCTCTAAACATAGAATCATATCATCTGCAAATAGTGATAGTTCAATTTCTTCTTTTCCCATTCGAATTCCTTTTTTTTCTTTTGTCTGTCTAATTGTTCTGGCTAGAATTTCAAGGGTGATGTTGAATAGAAGTGGTGAAAGAGGGCATCCCTGTCTTGTTCCAGTTTTTAGAGGGAATGCTTTCTGTTTTTCTCCATTTAGAATGATGTTGATTGTGGGCTTAGCATAGATAGCCTTTACAATGTGGAGGTAGTTTTCTACTATCCTATTTTTTTCTAGTGTTTTGGGCATGGAGGGGTGCTGTCTTTTATCAAATGCTTTTTCTGCATCTATTGAAATACTCATGTGGTTCTTAACTTAAAGCCTGTTGATGTGGTGAATTACATTTATAGATTTTCAGATGTTGAATCAACCTTGCATCCCTGGGATGAAGCCCACTCAGTCATGGTGCACTATCTTTTTAATATATTTTTATATGTGATTTGCTAAAATTTTATTAAGGATTTTTGCATCAATGCTCATTAGGAATATTGGTCTGAAATTTTCTTTCCTTGATGTGTCTTTGTCAGGTTTTGGTATCAAGGTGATATTAGCTTCATAGAATGAGTTTGGAAGTGTTCCCTCCTCTTCTATTTCATGGAATACTTTGAGGAGTATTGGAATGAGTTCTTCTTTGAAAGTCTTGAGAACTCAGCGGAGAATCCCTGTGGCCCTGGACTTTTCTTGGTAGGTAGGCTCTTGAATACTTCTTCTATTTCATTGCTTGAAATTGCTCTATTTAAATTGGTGTATGTCCTCCAGATTCAGTTTGGGTGGGTCATATGTCTCTAGGAACTTATAGATGTCTTCAAGATTTTCTATTTTGTTGGAGTATAGATTTTCAAAATAGCTTCTCATTATGTTTTGTATTTCAATAGTGTCTTTTGTGATAGTTCCATTTTCATCTCGAATTTTAGCAATTTGAGTTTTTTCTCTTCTCTTTGTTAGTGTGGCTAACAGTTTATCAATTTTGTTTATTTTTTCAAAGACCAAACTTTTTGTTTTGTAAATTTTTTGAATAGTTTCTTTTGTTTCAATTTCATTGATTTCAGCTCTGATTTTAATTATTTACTATCTTCTACTCCTTTTGGTGTTAATTTGTTCTTCTTTTTCTAGGGCTTTGTGCTGTCTTAAAAACAAAAACTTTAAAGTCTTAAAAGAGAAAATAAAAAGTATTGGGGATATGCCTTAGTGGTTAACCATCCCTGGGTCCACAAAAACAAGGTCATATTTTATATACAGAACTTTACCAATCCATGGGATGATTGCAGTAAAATTCATTTAACCAGGAATTTATTACTGTTTTGAATAAAAGGTCCATTAATCTTATTACAGTTACCTTTTGCTAATGATGATATAAAATTTTATTTCAGAAAATCCACACTTGAAATGCTCTAACTAAATCCCTCCCTCATTTCTGAAATCTTAAATGGTATGCAGTGCTTGTGAATGGCTGTGAATTTTGCTTCCCCCTAGAATCTTACTTTATGGAAACACTACTATAAAATAATCAGCATATGCTTGATCTTCAGATGATAATTCCTTTTAATATGCAAGTGGATTTTAGAATATCACTTTGTTCACATGGATGTTATTTAATTAAATGTACAACACTCTCCAAGAAATATTGTCGTAGGAAATCATTCACCAAATTTTCCAGGATAAATTTCAGGCTTGGGTCTCTTGGGTCTGGAGGAAATTTACATTTGATTTATAATATATAATATCTTACAAAACAATTTTCAAGATTGGGCTGAATATTTTCCTTTAATTAAAACCTTAAAATGGAAAAACTAGTCTATTTTATTTGCAGTTCTATTTACAACTCTTATTGTAAAGCATTGTAAAGGAAAAAAAATATTTACTTTTGGTATTATTTCTGGAATATTCTAACAGAGACTAGTTATTCTTGCTTGAGGATTAAAAAAGTGTGATATGTACAGAAACATCAGAGCATTCCATGGGTTGACCTAAATATAATTAAAATTTTCTGAATAAAATTATGCAAACGTTCTGCTGTATTGGAAATTTCTAATTTTGGGGGGGGGGGTGCCAGAGATTGAACCCACATGTACTTAAGCACTGAGATGCATCCCCAGTGCTTTTTAATATTTAAGTTTTAGACAGGGTCTTGTTGAGTTGCATAGGGCCTTCTAAGTTTCTGAGCTGGCTTTGAACTTAGAATCATCTGGCCTCAGCCTCCCACACTGCTGGGATTACAGGCATATTCCACCATCCCCAGTGGTAATTTCCAATTTTTCTCTTCTTGTTTCAGGCAGGAATAGAATTGATCTGTTACTAAAAGGAATGAATTGATTGTCTCAAGCCACATGCATGAAATGTATGATAATAAAAATAGAAGATAACATTTTTAGAGAGTTCATTATGTACCAAAAACACTTCCAAGGTTGGTATGCACACTTTAATTCTTCACACAACATATCTCCAGGAGATACATAACACAACCATGTTGATAGGTGATATGAATGCTCCTCAGGATCAGAGAGTGCTACAGCTGATGCCTTTGTAAATGGCAGCACGTGTACACAAATCCAGCCATTCTGACTTCAGACTTCACATTGACCTTTTTTGTTTACATATTACAAATATTTGTCTGGAAGTAAATAAATCAGAATTACCATGGCACTAACATGAAATAATGCTACGCGTGTCTAATCTGTGGACACTCTTTGCTTGGGAGGGGCTCGTTTCCAATTCCTGGAATCAACTCCACTCAAATGCATCCAAAACGGTAGGCCTACATTATAGATTTGACAAAAAAAATGTCAGGCACATGAAAATCACTAAGACTCTATCTTGCTCCAGAGAGTCTCAGACATTAGGTAATAGGAAGGAAATATATTCTAAAATATATGGAAATGCTTTATTTGTTTTTATTTTTGTAACCAGGTATTGAAATCAGGGGTGCTTAATACTGAGCCACATCACCAGCAAGTTCTATTTTTCATTTTGAGAAAGGATCTCTCTAAATTACTTAGTGTCTTTTTTTTTTTTTTTTTTTTTTTTTTTACTTTTTGATTCATTGAACACAAATGGAGTACAGCTATTGTTTCTCTGGTTGTACACAAAGTAGGGTCACACCATCTGTGCATTCATACATGTACACAGGGCAATGATGTCTGTCATACATTCTGTTATTATTCTTACCCTCCCACCCTGACCCCACCACTCTCTTCCCTCTATGCTATCTATCCTTCCTCCATTCTTGCCACCCATACACCCCACATTATGCATCATCATTCACTTATCAGAGAGACCATTCAGCCTTTGGATTTCTGGGATTGGCTACTCTCACTTAGCATAAGTCTCCAACATCATCCCTTTACCTGCAAATGCCATAAATTTATTCTTCTTTATAGCTGAGTAATATTCCATTGTATATATATAGCACAGTTTCTTTATCCATTAATCTATTGAAGGGCATCTAGGTTGGTTCCACAATCTACCTATTGTGAATTGAGCAGCTATGAACAATGATGTGGCTGCATCACTGTAGTAATCTGATTTTAAGTCCTTTCGGTATAGGCCAAGGAGTGGGATAGCTGGATCAAATGGTGGATCCATTCCAAGTTTTCTAAGGAATCTCCACATGGCTTTCCAGAGTGGCTGCACCAACTTGCACTCCCACCAACAATGCATGAGTGTACCCTTTTCCCCACATCCTCGCCAACACCTGTTGTTCCCTGTATTCTTAATAAGAGACATTCAAATTGGGGTAAAATGAAATCTTAAGGTGGTTTTGATTTGCATTTCTCTTATAATAAGGGATGTTGAACATTTTTTCATGAATCTGTTGATTGCTTGTAGATCTTCCTCTGTAAAGTGCCTGTTCATTTCCTTGGCCCATTTATTGATTGGGTTATTAGTGTTCTTGGTATAAAGATTTTTGAGGATGTTGTAGATTCTGGAGATTAGTGCTCTATCTAAAGTGTGTGTAGCAAAGATTTTCTCCCACTCTGAAGGCTCTCTCTTCACATTGCTGATTGTTTCCTTTGCTGAGAAAAAGCTTTTGAGTTTGATTCTATCCCAATCATTGATTCCTGCTTTTATTTCTTGCGCTTTGGGAGTCATGTGAAGGAAATCTGGTCCTAGGCCAACGTGATGGAGATTTGGACCTATTTTCTCTTCTACTAGGTGTAGAGTCTCTGGTCTAATTCCTAGGTCCTTGATCCACTTTGAGTTGAGTTTTGTACAGGGTGAGAGATATGGGTTTAGTTTCATTTTGCTGCATATGGATTTCCAGTTTTCCCAGCACCATTTGTTGAAGAGGCTATCTTTTCTCCATTGCATGTTTTTGCCTCCTTTTTCAAGTATGAGATACCTGTATTTATGTGGGTTTGTCTCTGTGTCCTCTATTCTGTACCATTGATCTACCTGTCTATTTTGGTGCCAATACCATGCTGTTTTTGTTACTATTGCTCTGTAGTATAGTTGAAGGTCTGGTATTGTGATACCCCCTGCTTTGCTCTTCTTGCTAAGGATTGCTTTAGCTATTCTGGGTCTCTTATTCCTCCAAATGAATTTCATGATTGCTTGCTCTATTTCTATGAGGTCTGCCATTGGAATTTTAATTGGAATTGCATTGAATTTATATAGCACTTTTGGTAGTATGGCCATTTTGACTATATTAATTCTGCCTATCCAAGAACATGGGAGATCCTTCCATCTTCTCAGACTTTCTTTAATTTTATCCTTTAGTGTTCTGTAGTTCTCATTGTACAGGTCTTTCACTTCTTTTGTTAGATTGATTCCCAAGTATTTGTTTTGTAGGTTATTGTGAATGGGGTAGTTTTCTTAATTTCTCTCTGAGGATGTATCACTTACAAATAAAAATGCATTAGATTTATGAGCATTAATTTTATATCCTGCTATTTTACTGATTTCATTTATGAGTTCCAGAAGTTTTGTGGTGGAATTCTTAGGGTCTTCTAAATAGAGAATCATGTCATCAGCAAATAGGGATAGTTTGAGCTCTTCTTTTCCTATTCGTATTCCTCTAATTTATTTGGTCTGTCTAATTGCTCTGGCTAGATTCAAGGACAATGTTGAATAGTAGTGGTGAAAGAGGGCATCCCTGCCTTGTTCCAGTTCTCAGGAGGAATGCTTTCAATTTTTCTCCATTTAGAATGATGTTAGCTCTGGGCTTAGCATAGATAGCCTTTATAATGTTAAGGAATGTTCCTACTATCCCTATTTTTCCTAGTGTTTTGAGCATAAAGGGGTGCTGCTTTTTATCAAATGCCTTCTCTGCATCTATTGAAATAATCATGTGGTTCTTGACTTTAAGTCTGTTGATGTGGTGAGTTACATTTATTGATTTCCAGATGTTGAACCAACCGTGCATCTCCAGGATGAAACCCACTTGATTGTGGTGCACTATCTTTTTAATATGCTTTTGTATGCGATTTGCTAAAATTTTGTTAAGAATTTTTGCATCTATGTTCATTAGGGATATTGGTCTGAAATTTTCTTTCCTCGATGTGTCCTCTGGTTTGGGTATCAGAGTGATATTAGCTTCATAGAATGAGTTTGGAAGGGTTCCCTCCTTCTCTATTTCATGAAATACTTTAAGGAGTATTGGAATGAGCTCTGCTTTGAAGGTCTTGTAGAACTCAGCTGTGCATCCATCTGGTCCTGGACTTTTCTTTGTTGGTAGGCTTTTGATGACTTCTTCTATTTCATTGCTTGAAATTGATCTATTTAAGTTGTGTATGTCCTCCAGTTTCAGTTATGTGGCTCATATGCCTCTTGGAACCTGTTGATGTCTTCCAGGTTTTCTATTTTGTTGGAGTATAAATTTTCCAAATAGCTTCTTATTATGCTTTGTATTTCAATAGTGTCTGTTGTAATGTTTCCATTTCCATCACGAATTTTAGTATTTTGGAGTTTCTCCCTCCTTCTCTTCATTAGCGTGGCTAAGGGCTTATCAATTTTGTTTATTTTTTCAAAGAACCAACTTTTTGTATTGTCAATTTTTTGAATTGTTTCTTTTGTTTCAATTTCATTGATTTCAGCTCTGATTTTAATTATTTCCTGTCTTCTACTACTTTTGGTGATGGTTGGTTCCTCTTTTTCTAGGGCTTTGAGTTGTAATGTGAGGTCATTGATTTGCTGACTTTTCATTCTTTTGTTGAATGCACTACATGCAATGAACTTTCCTCTTAGCACTGCTTTTATAGTATCCCAGAGATTTTGGTATGTTGTATCTTTGTTCTCATTGACCTCTAAAAATCTTTTAATTTCCCCCCTAATGTCTTCTGTTATCCATGTATTATTCAATAGCATATTATTTAATCTCCAGGTCTTGGAGTAGTTTATGTTTTTAACTTTTTCATTGATATCTAATTTCATTCCATTATGATCTGATAGTATACAAGGTAGTATATCTATGTTTTTGTATTTGCTAAGAGTAGCTTTGTGGCATAACATATGGTCTATTTTAGAGAAGGACCCATGAGCTGCTGAGAAGAAAGTGTGTTCACTTTTCGGTGGATGGAATATTCTATATATGTCTGTTAAGTCCAAATTAGAGATTGTGTCATTGAGTCCTATGGTTTCTTTGTTCAATTTTTGCTTGGAAGATCTGTCCAATGGTGAGAGAGGTGTGTTAAAGTCCCCCAGTATTATTGGGTTTTGGTGTATTTGGTTACTGAAATTGAGAAGGATCTGATTGATGTACATGGATGTGCCATTGTTTGGTGCATAAATATTTATGATTGTTATGCTTTGCTGATTTATGCTTCCTTTAGGCAGTATGAAATGTCCTTCTTTATCCCTTCTGACTAACTTTGGCTTGAAGTCTGCTTTATCTGAAATGAGGATGGAAACCCCTGCTTTTTTACTCAGTCCATGTGCATGGTATGCTTTTTCCCAACCTTTCATCTTTAGTCTGTGGGCATGTTTTTCTATGAGATGAGTCTCTTGAAGGCAGCATATCGTTGGGCCTTTCTATTTAATCCAATCTTCCTGTCTATGTCTTTTGATTGATGAGTTTAAGCCATTTACATTCAGGGTTATTATTGAGATATGACTTGTATTTCCTGTCATTTTAGATTTTGGGGGGCTTTTCACTTAACTTTGTTTCTCCTTTGATTGGCTATTGCTTTAGGGTAATGGCTCCTCATGTTGACTAACATTGTTATTTTTCATATCTTCCTCTTGGAATATTTTGCTGAGAATGTCCTGTAGGGCAGGCTTTCTATTTGTGAATTCTTTAAGCTTTTGTTTATCATGGAAGGATTTTATTTCGTCATCAAATCTGAAGGTAGGTTTTGCCGGGTATAAGATTCTTGGTTGGCATCCATTTTCATTCAGAGCTTGAAATATGTTGTTCCAGACCCTTCTTGCTTTTAGGGTCTGGGCTGAGAAATCTGCTGCTATCTGTATTGGTTTCCCCCTGTAGATAATCTGATGCTTTTCTCTCGCCACCTTTAAAATTCTATCTTTGTTTTGTATGTTAGGTATTTTCATTATAATGTGCCTTGGTGTGGATCTGTCATAATTCTGTGCGTTTGGTGTCCTGTAAGCCTCTTCTAATTGATTTTCTATCTCATTTGTCATATTTGGGAAATTTTCTGAGATTATTTCATTGAACAGATTATTCATTCCCTTGGTTTGTATCTCTGTGCCTTCCTCAATCCCAATAACTCTTAAATTTGGTCTTTTCATGATGTCCCATATTTCTTGGAGGTTTCATTCATGATTCCTAACCATCTTCTCTGTTTGTTCGACTTTGTTTTCAAGATTAAATATTTTGTCTTCATTGTCTGAGGTTCTGTCTGCCAAGTGATCTATTCTGTTAATCATGCTTTCTATTGAGTTTTTAACTTGGTTTATTGCTTCCTTCATTTCCTTTTTTCCTTCAAGGTTTGCCATTTGTTTTTTTCTTAGAACTTTTTTCTCTTTATTGAAATGATTTTTTGCTTCCTGCAATTGCTCTATTAGCTGATTATTCATAGCCTGAATTTATTCTCTTGTTACATCATTCTCTTCTCAGATCATTTTAATTATGAACATTCTGAACTCCCTTTCTGTCATTCTTTCTACCATGCTGTCTTTGGGTTCTCTTGATATATCATCTAGGTTTGTTTGGGACATTTTTTTCCTGTGCTTTCTCATGTTGCTTGTGTATCTTCCCCTCTAGTAGTGTGAATCTGAGGGACTGTAGTTTCCCTGTAAAGACTTACAGTGTCCCTGCAGATTTCCAATATCTCACTTTGAAGAGATTATTATTTGCACTACCCCATATAAACAATATGTGTCCTTAAACCATATAGAACCTATTTAGATATAAACTGTGTTATAGTATACAGAAATGAGTGCAAATTATCTACTGCATAATCGATAGGTTTACAATAAGGACCACAATTTCAAATAGTGGAAAAGAGAAAATGCTGAGTGCTTTAGAATATAATGTTAATGAGATAGGAAGTGAGTCTATAGAGTTACTATGTCATAGGAATAGTGAGAGCTGAATTAGAGGAAATAAGTTTTTAGCATGAGAAAAGAGAATGGGTCTCTAAGGACACTGCTATATTAGAGCATGATAGAATGATAAGGGTATTAATAGGAAAGAAGTGGGAATGTAGTAAGTATATTAGGAATAATCATAATATTCTATTTAGACGAAAAAAAAGAGGAAGAAAGTTCTGCCGTAAAATTATATTGTACTATTCAAACCTCCTATTGTTCAGTAGTCTGATGCCTGTCAGGCACTTGATAATGCTGTGTCCCAAGGATGCTGCCCACTGCCTCCAAGTCAGGAATAATCAATGTTTGTGGGCAAACGTAGCCTGTTGTTGTTAGATGGTCAGAAACAGCATGGATGCAGGCCTGAGATTAGACCAGGTACAGGCTGTAGGCCTGGGCTTGGAGCTGGATATGGTGGCCTGATGGCTTGGTGGTTATGTGTTCACAGCTGGGGCTGCCCAGGGGTCAAGCCCAAACCTGGCCCAGTGATGGTGATTTCAGAGTGGAAACTGGGGTCCTGCACTCCCGGCTATTTCTGCCTGGTACCAGGCCCAAGCTATTGTGAATGGTATAATTTTCTGAATTCTTCCATCACTTGTGAATAAAAATGCATTAGATTTATGAGCAGTAATTTTATATCCTGCTACTTTACTGAATTCATTTATGAAATCCAGAAGTTTTCTGGTGGAAGTTTTAGGGTCTTCTAAGTAGAGAATCATGTCATCAGCAAATAGGGATAGTTTGAGCTCTTCTTTTCCTATTTGTATTCCTCTAGTTTCTTTTATCTATCTAATTGCTCTGGCTAGGGTTTCAAGGATGATGTTGAATAGAAGTGGAGAAAGAGCTCATCCCTGCCTTGTTCCAGTTTAGAGTTGTTTTAATTTGCATTTCTCTAATTGCTGGAGATGTTGAACACTTTTTCATATATTTATTGATTGCCTTTTCATCGTCTCTGTAAAGTGTCTGTCCAGATCCTTAGCCCATTTATTGATTGAGTTCTTTGTATTTTTGGTGTAAAGTTTTGTAAGTTCTTTTTAAATTTTGTAGATTAGTGTTCTATCTGAAATGCACGTGGTAAAGATTTTCTCCCACACTATAGGCTCTCTTTTTACATTATTGATTGTATCCTTTGCTGAGAAAAAGCTTTTTCGTTTGAGTCCATCCCATTTATTGATTTTTGCTTTGAGTTCTTGTGCTTTGGAAGTCTTGTTAAGGAAGTCTGATCCTAAGCCAACCTGATGAAGATTTGGGCCTACTTTTCTTCTGTTTGGTGCAGGGTCTCTAGTCCAATTCCTAAGTCCTTGATCCATTTTGAGTTGAGTTTTGTGCAGGGTGAGAGATAGAGGTTTAATTTCATTTTACTATGTATGGATTTCTTAAAAATCTCTAAGGTATGTAAAAATTATTGACACTGGATATAACTCTAAGGGATGCATGGTTTTCTTTGATTTTGTTTTCACTTGTAAGATCTGCTCCCACTGTTTACTGGCCTGCTCTGTGCCTGACAGCAACCTGCCTTTGGTTGTCCTCATTTTTAATCTATGGTACTGTAATGCTTTAGGAAAGGTTTGTATTGCATTTAACATTTTGCTGGTGTTTTTCTTACAACATGTTTTAGTCACCTTTTAATTGATATAACCAAAATACCAGTCTAGAGAAAACTAGGGATAGAAATGTTTATTCTTGCTTATGATTTCAGCGCCTCAGTCCATGGTCTGCCAACTCGGAGCACTGGGATTGAGGTGAGGCAGAGCATCATGGTGGATGGGTGTGGGAGAGGAAAACAGCTCAGGACGTGACAGCCAGGAAGCAGAGACAGTGAGGTGTCAGGGACAAAATATAAACCCAAAGTTCTGCCCTCACTGCCCTACTATATTCAGCCATACCCTAACTCCCCCAATCACTGCCCAGTCAATCCATGTCAGTGAATTAATCCACTGATGAGGTTACAGTCTCATAATCTAATCATTTCTCTCATGAACATTCATGCATTATCTCACACAAGAGCTTCCAAGTATGCTTCCTATCTAAACCATAATAATACTTTTACTGCAATGTGTACAGATATCATTTTTGTGGGGTTTTTTTAGGGATTAGTTGAGAGTTTTAGATGATGTCTCTCATTAGGTTTGAAAAGATTTAGGTCATTATTTTAGGCTAATATCTCTCCCCTGACTTTTTCACTTTTCATTCCTGGGTTCTAATTATTCATAAATTAGAATGCTTACACACCCACTTTAAATATATGCATGTTCTCAATTTTATATATATATATATGTATATATATATTTTAATTTTTATTAAATTTTTATTTTTTTATCTATTTTTAATTTTTTTTCACATGCTGGGTTTGAACACAGGCCCTCATCATGCTAAGCATGGACTTTATGAACAAGTGACATCCTTGGTACTAACCTTTCCTTTGGCATTATTTCCATGATTTTGGATGCATATTAACCTGTTTTTCAGTTCCTTGAAGCATTCCTCAGTAGTTGCCAATCCTCTCCAGTTCCATCCATGTGAAAGTTTACATTTTCTATAATATATACTTAGTATATATTATATGCTTTTTTATTTGAATCCCACAATTATCCATTTCTTTGAGGAAATAACTAAACTCTTCACCTATTATGTATGTATAAACTATTGACATATTGATTACAGTTGTTTTAAACTTTTATCTTCTAATTCCAATAACTGGATGAACACTGGGTGTACTTAAAACATTTGTTTATTTTAGCCTGGTAGATTATAGGCTCCCATTTATATGAGGTCTCATAAATCTTTATATAATTTTTTATGAAAGACCTAGGAAACAAATGTTCTTATTCTTCCTTTCAGATGAAATGTGAGCCTTTATTATCTCCAATCATAAAGATGACAGATGATCTCTCAGATTCCCAGCAGAGTGGAGTCTAGCTCAGACTCTGCCTCAGTTTCAAATATGTTCCATCTGCTTGCTATTTTCTCAACCTCAGCCTCCAGCACTGCCTCTTGTTTTTCTATTTGGTTTCATGTGCACTTCCATGTGATGCACAAATTGAATCCTAACATTTTCAGTATGGAAATAATGAAGCACATAGACAGTAACATCAGGAAACCAGGTGACCCACATGAGAATGGAGTGGGGAAGATGGCACCCATCACACATTGTACAGAGAGGACCTTCAGAGCCACAGGAGGCACTAGTAATTTCTCATCCAAGAATCCAGGCATCACAGCCTGTGGAAACCCTATGGGCTAAATTGAACTTTGAATCAAAATTAGAGAAATTGGTGTTGTCCACATTATTGGGAACATTTTTTTCAAGGGTACTTAGAGAAATGTTTGAGCTCCACTCTCCCCAGGTGACTGCTATGCAGAAGAGAATGCAAAGGGCAAGTGAAATGTTCCCTTTGGGGACTCTACAGTTTTGGGCTCCCTAGTGGGATATTGTCACCTTACTAGAGACACTGAATTTACAGGCTACAGAGAGATGAGCTTATAGCATGCTTTTTCTTAAAATTATGCAGGTTATTTTCAGGTGCATCAAGTGCCCCTTATCCATCCTGTTAGTGGTTCTCTGTTCCATAAATGTAGTGAATTAGGACATGGGGCTTCTAGGCAGAAGTGGGAAGGGGGAAAATTTGGACTCTTAGTGAGGTTTTTGGTACCTTTAGAAGATACATACAACTCTAACCATGATGCACAAACAGGCAACTGTGCTCTGTAAAAGCAATGAAAGGAATCATCCTAGGATATGTCATATGTTAATATTGAGACATAGAAAATTAGTATTTTCCATAGCAAATGTCAATTATTTCAGGTTACTATTTGATTTTCATGAGATAGCTATAGCTGTATTCAAGTTCCATATACTATCTATGCTATATCATGTTTTATGCCATTTAGTCCTATACAGATAATCAAGGAAGTAGTAAGTTTCTTGTCTGCTTTCTACTAAATATAATCAGCTTTGGTTCCCTAATCTTCTTAAAAAATAGAAGTATTATTGATATGAGACTTCTAAGCATTGAGAAATTATGAAATAATTTTACACAATCAGAAGGTAATGGGGTAACCACATATTAGCACAAGCATTTATTGTAATTTATCATGAAATATTTCCTATATTTAATTTCACAAATTAAAAATGAATGATACCACCCATAGAGTATGATATTTCCATTACCAAATTTCAAATAAGAGGGTCCTGCGTGACCTTTGCTTGAGATGACGTGAACCTGATGGTGGTTTCCTTTTCCTTGCACCCAAAGACCTAGGAATGCAATTTCCAATATCTGGGTAGGAAAAGTATTTGTTTGCAGTAATACTGTCTCTTTCATTATTCATTTAAAATTTTTCTTTCCCTTTTCCTTAATAATGAGTGTGTCTGAAAGCCATTTTGTTAGAAAGAATATTTAGAGAAGTTGAGCCTCATTCTGTTCAGGTCTGTGTGCTCAGGTTTTATTTATTTTATGCACATATTTTCATGAAGATGTATTTACAGAAAAAAATGAACCTGTCTTCTTTTCTTCTTCTTTTAAGCAAACTGGACTTGACTCTTCTCTTAATTTATCTGGGAAACAGATTCTCCTGCAGGTATGTTTGAGTTTTCCAATAATGACAGTGTAGTGTCTGTGATAAAGATTCTTTGGAGTTTCTAGTTGTTGTTAGAAAAATAACTTTTCCTCTTCTGTTTCTAAAGACAGACTATAAGATATTGTTAGGATCTAGATGGAAGTGTGAAACTTGAGTTGTACTTATATCCTTCCAATTAACAGAAACAATGAATTATTGTCAGCCAGATTTTTCAGAAATATCTGTCATTCATTTATCCAAACCTTCTCCAGGGTCTGATCCTCCACATTTCTGTGGCTTGTATATTTCTTTTCTTTTTTTTTTTTTTTTTTTTTTGTGGTGCTGGGGATTGAACTCAGGGCCTTGTGCTTGTAAGGCAAGCACTTTACCAACTGAGCTACATCCCCAGCCCTGGCTTGTATATTTCAAAGTGGTTCTGCACACAGTGTGGCACTTGGTTGGTAATGGTTTTGTCCTCTCTGATATAGAAGCCATTTCTCCCAAGTGCTCTTTGTAGTATCCCATTAGAACTATGCCCCAAAGATTCTGCACAATTGCTTCTCACTTCCAAACCCACATGAATCAGGACCAGTCCCACATCGTAGAACTCATTTGTCCTTTTTACCTCAGTATATAGAAGGCAATGGGAGCATTGATAAGTTTTAGCTACATGGTAATGACAAACCAAAGCATGCTTCTGCTGTTGTTATTATTATTATTATTATTATTATTATTATTATTTGTTATTATTATTAATATTTTAATTTTGTTACCAGGGATTGAACACAGGAGTTCATAACCACTAAACCAAATCCTCAGCCCTTTTTATATTTCATTAAGAGACAGGGTCTCACTAAGGTGGTTAGGCCCCTGCTAAATTGCTGAGGCTGGCCTTGAAATTGCAATCATCTTGTCTCAGTCTCCCAAGCTGCTGGGATACAAGGTGTGCACCACTGCACCTAGCCCATGTTCCTTTCCCTGTGATTTATGTCCATCTCTATGGAAAGTCCTGTCTTTTTGAGGGTAGTTTTCTTCCTCTAGTGTATAAATTGTGATTGTTTTTGCTTGGAATGAACTAAAGTAATATAATTAAAGGAATCCACAGTAGGGGGAAGAATGAGGCATATCTAGGTACAGAGAGCTTAGAGATGAAAGACACTTCAGAATTAAACACAGTAAGGTGCACTACCCAATATCCTTGTATGGGAAAGAAACTGCATCTCTCCCAGTGGCATGCAGAGGACAGAGGAAGGAACAGTTTTATAGCTGCTGCAGGGGGGCCACCAGCTGAGGGAGCTGATTTCTGGCAAACCTGTGTATGGCCCAGAGAACAATTCTGGCAAACTGCACAGCATAGCAGTGATTTTACTAAGTGACCAGGAGAAATGGAGATTGGTTTACATAGGCAAATACTGGTTCTGCAGATCCCCCTGGCTACTTTATTCAATAAAATATTTCATGAAGAAGAAAAGAGAAGTATCAGAGAAAGCAAGCAAAGGGAGGAACTACACCAAAGGAATAGAAAAATCATGGTGAAACTAATTCAAATTTAACCCCAGAAATAGAACAAAATGATGGAAACACAAATCATATCTAAATAATTTTGAATATAAATGGCCTAAATTCATCAAGCAAAATACATAGACTGGTAGATTGGATTAAACATCAAACCCACCAATATGCTGTCTCAAACAGACTCATCCCATAGACAGACATCCACAGACTGAAGGTGAAATAGTGGGAAAAACTTCTCACTCACATGGATCTCATAATTAAAGTATGGTTTCTAGCCTATCTATAAAATGGACTTCTAGTCAAAGTTCATCAGAAGTGACAAAGAAGGACATTTTCTTCTTCTTTAAGGAATTATGCAAAGACTCAGCCCAGGGGAGACCAGCGCAGACACCTAAGACCTCTGCACCTGGTATGTCAGCCCTGAGTGCTCCTGTGGAATGTCTGTGCAGGGGCAGCTGGCAAAGCCCAGAAGAGTTGGAGACTTCAGCGTGTGGTATAGCAGACACTTGAGTTTCTCACTCAGGGAAGCTCAGCTCAGAGGTTTGAGAGATTTCAAGGTCTGGGAGGCAGGCATAGTCATGGATAGATGCATGAGCAACATGAGAAAACAAGGGAAGATGCATGAGCAACATGAGAAACAGGGGAAGAAAGTGTCTCAAATAAACCTAGATGCTACATCAACAGAATCCAAAGACAGCAGGGTAGAAGAAATGTCAGAAAAGGAGTTCAGAGTGTACATGATTAAAATGATCAGAGAAGCAAATGATGTGATGAGAGAGCAAATGCAGGCAATGAATGATTGCACCAATCAACAGTTAAAAGAACAGTTACAGGAAGCTGAAGATCATTTCAATAAAGAGATAGAGATTCTGAGGAAAACCAAACAGAACTCCTGGAAAAGAAGGAAAAAATAAACCCAATTAAAAACTCAATAGACAGCATAAGCAACTGGCTAGATCACCTGGAAGACAGAACTTCAGACATTAAAAACAATATATTTAATCTTGAAAACAAAGTTAAGCAAAAAGAGAAGATGGTAAGAATTCATGAGCAAAGACTACAAGAATTATGGGATATCATGAAAAGACCAAATTTGAGAATTATTGGGATTGAGGAAGGTGCAGAGATACAAAACAAAGGAATGAATAATCTATTCAATGAAATAATGTCAGAAAATTTCCCACATCTGAAGAATGAAATGGAAAATCAAATACAAGAGGCTTACAGGACACCAAGTGTACAAAACTACAAGAGATCAACATCAAGGCACATTATAATGAAAGTACCTAACATACAAAATAAAGATAGAATTTTAAAGTCTGCAAGAGAAAAAAAATCAGATTACATTCAGGGGGAAACCAATACGGTTATCAGCAGATTTCTCAACCCAGACCCTAAAAGCAAGAAGGGCCTGGAACAACGTATTTCAAGCTCTAAAAAAAATGGATGCCAACCAAGAATCTTATATCCAGCAAAACTTACCTTCAGATTTGAAGAAGAAATAAAATCCTTCCATGATAAACAAAAGCTAAAGAATTTACAAATAGAAAACCAACACTAAAAACATTTTAAGCAAAATATTCTGTGAGAGAGAAATGAAAAACAGCAATGTAAGTCAGCATAGGGAGGAAATACCCTAAAGGAATAGCCAAATAAAGGAGAAACCAAGCCAAGTTAAAAACCAAAAATAAGCCAAAATGACTGGGAACACAAATCATATCTCAATAATAACCCTGAATGTTAATGGCCTGAACTCATCAATCAAAAGACATAGACTGGCAGATTGGATTAAAAAGAAAGACCCAACAATATGCTGCCTCTAAGAGATACATCTCATTGAAAAAGATATCAACAGACTAAAGGTGAAATGATGGGAAAAAAACATACCATGCACACAGACTCAGTAAAAAAGCAGGGATTTCCATCTTCATATCAGACAAAGGGGACGTCAAGCCAAAATTAGTTAGAAGGGATAAGGAAGGGCATTTCGTACTGCTTAAGGGAAGCATAAATCAGCAAGACATAACAACCATTCATATTTATGCCCCAAACAATGGCACATCCATGTATGTCAAACAAATCCTTCTTAATTCCAGGAAAAAAAATAGACCAAAAGACAATAATACTGGGGGACTTTAACACACGCCTCTCATCATTGGACAGATCTTCCAAGCAGAAATTGAAGAAAGAAATATAGAACTCAATAACACAATTGCCAACTTGGACTTAACAGACAATATAGAATATTCCATCTATCAATAAGCGAATGCACTTTCTTCTCAGCAGCTCATGGATCATTCTCTAAAATAGAGCATATGTTATGCCACAAAGCTACTCTTAGTGAATACAAAATGATAGAGATACTGCCTTGTATTCTACCAGATCATAATGGAATGAAGTTAGATATCAATGATAAAGTTAAAAACAGAAACTACTCCAACACCTGGAGATCAAATAATATACTATTGATTGATACATGGATAACAGAAGACAATATGGGGGAAACAAAAAAATTCTTAGAGGTCAATGAGAACAAAGATACATCATATCAAAATCTCTGAGATACTATGAAAACAGTGCTAAGAGGAAAATTCATTGTGTGGAGCTCATTCAATAAAAGAATAAAAAGTGAACAAATAAATGACATCACATTACAGCTCAAAGTCCTAGAAAAAGAGGAACAATTCATCACTAAAAGAAGTAGAAGACAGGAAATAATTAAAATCAGAGCAGAAATCAATGAAATTGAAACAACAAGAAAAAAAAAACAATTCAAAAAATTGACAAAACAAAAAGTTTGTTCTTTGATAAAATAAACAAAATTGATAAACTCTTAGACACACTAACAAAGAGAAGAGAGAAAACTCAAATTACTGAAATTCGTGATGAAAAAGGAAATATCACAGCAAACACTAATGAAATACAAAACATGATTAGAAACTATTTTGAAAACTTATACTCCAACAAAATAGAAAATCTCAAAGACATCAACATCAACAGGTTCCTAGATGCATATGAACCACCCAAACTGAATCTAGATTATATACATCATTTAAGTAGATCAATTTCATACAATGAAATAGAAGTCATCAAAAGTCTACCAACAAAGAAAAGTCCAGGACCAGATGGATTCACAGCTGAGTTCTACAAGACCTTCAAAGAAGAGCTCATTTCAATACTCAAAGTATTTCATGAAATAGAGGAGGAGGGAACCCTTCCAAACTCATTCTATGAAGCTATTATCACCCTGATACCAAAACCAGACAAAGACATATCAAGAAAAGAAAATTTCAGACCAATATCCCTAATGAACATAGATGAAAAAATTCTTAACAGAATTATAGCAAATCTCATACAAAAGCGTATTAAAAAATAGTGCACCATGATCAAGTGAGTTTCATCCCAGGGATGCAAGGTTAGTTCAACATCTGGAAATCAATAAACATAAGTCATCACATCAACAGACTTGAAGTTAAGAATCACATGATTATTTCAATAGTAACAGAAAAAGTATTTCATAAAATACAGCACCCCTTCATGCTCAAAACACTAGAAAAAATAGGAATAGTAGGAACTTTCCTTAACATTGTAAAGGCTATCTATGCTAAGCCCACAGCTAACATCATTCTAAATGGAGAAAAATTGAAAGCATTCCCCTGAGAACTGGATCAAGGCAAAGACGCCCTCTTTCTCCACTTCTATTCAACATCATCCTTGAAACTCTAGGCAGAGCAATTAGACAGACCAAAGAAATCAAAGGGATATGAAGAGGAAAAGAAGAGCTCAAACTATCCCTTTTTGCTAAAGACATGATTCTATATTAAGAGGAGCCAAAAAATTCCACCAGAAAACTTCTGGAACTCATAAATGAATTCAGTAAAGTAGCAGGATATAAAGTTAATGTTCATAAATAGAATGCATTTTTATTCATAAGTGATGAATCCTCTGAAAGAAAAATTAAGATAGCTACCCCATTCACAATAGCCTCAAAAAAATAAAATATTTGGGAATCAATTTAACAGAAGAGGTGAAAGACCTCTACAATGAGAACTACAGAACACTAAAGAAAGAAATTAAAGAAAATCTGAGAAGATGGAAAGATCTCCCATGTTCTTGGATAGGCAGAATTAATATTGTCAAAATGGCCACAATACCAAAAGCACTATACAATTTCAATGCAATTCCAATTAAAATTCCAATAATGGACCTCATAGAAATAGAGCAAGCAATCATGAAATTCATTTGGAAGAATAAGAGACCCAGAATAGCTAAAGCAATTCTTAGTAAGAAGAACAAAGCAGGGGGTACAACAATACCAGACCTTTAAATATACTACAGAGAAATAGTAACAAAAACAGCATGGTATTGGCACCAAAATAGACAGGTAGATCAATGGTACACAATAGAGGACACAGATAAAAACTCATATAAATACAGGTATCTCATACTTGACATAGGTGCCAAAAACATACAATGGAGAAAAGATAGCCTCTTCAACAAATGGTGCTGGGAAAACTGGAAATCCATACATAGCAAAATGAAGCTAAACCCATATCTATTACCCTGCACAAAACTCAACTCAAAATGGGTTGTAGGAATTATACCAGAGACCCTGCATCTAATAGAGGAAAGAGTAGGTCCAAATCTTCATCATATCAGCCTAGGACCGACATCCTTAACATGACTCCTAAAGCACAAGAAATAAAAGCAGGAATCAATAATTGGGATAGATTCAAACTGAAAAGCTTATTCTCAGCAATGGAAACAATCAGCAAAGTGAAGAGAGATCTCATAGAGTGGGAGAAAATCTTTGCCACACACACGACAGCTAGAGCACTAATCTCCAGAATCTATATAGTAGTCAAAAATCTTTACCCCAAGAATACAAATAACTCAATCAATAAATGGGCTAAGGAAATGAGCAAACACTTTACAGATGAGGATCTATAAGCAATCAGTAGATTTATGAAAATATATTCAACATGTCTTGTAATAAGAGAAATGCTCCCAACAACATCCTCCAAACAAAAATTAAACTAGAAATAGAACTAAATAATACAATCAATAAATCAGACTTAATATACACATATAGAGGATTTCTCTATTAACGATTGAATACTTTCTTCTCAGCAGCATACAGACCCTATTCTAAAATAGACCATATCTAAAGCCACCAAGCAACTCTTAACAAATACAAAAATATAGGAATAATATTAAGCATTCTATCAGATCACAGTGGAACAAAATTAGAATTCAACAATAGCATAAAAATAGAAGCTAGTCTAACAACTGGAGACTACATAATATGCTTTTGAATTACCAATATGTACAGAAGAAATTATGGATGAAGTACATACATACAGGTAAATGAGAATGTGCACATGACATAACAAAATCTGCGGGATTCTAAAAGGCAGTTCTAAGAGGAAAGTTTATTGCCCTGAGCTCCCTTATTAAAATTATAGAAAATTACCAAACAAATAACTTGGAATTACATCTCAAATGCCTGTAGTTCATGGGCTTCATTTTTGTACCAGGTCTCATAAATACTTAAATAACTTTGAAAAAAGTGCTTTGAAAATGAACAGATTTTTTCCTTTCAGCAGAAAGCTATGCCTTTAATTTCTCCGTTCATGAGGATGAAGGATGATCCTTCAGTTTCCCCACAGAGTGGGGTCCTGCTCATACTCTGCCTGAGCTTCAAGAATATTCCACCTGCCTGCTATTACCTCCCTCCCAGCCTCAACATCTTCTTCTGTTTTTCTATATTGTTTTATGTGATGCACGCATGAATCCAGAAGTTTTCCGAATGGAAATCATGGAGTATATGAGCAGTAACATCAGGAAACCAGGTGATCCATGTGAGAATGGAGTGGGAAAGAGGACACCCATCAGACATTGTAGAAAGAGGACCTTCAGAGACAAAGGAGGTGCTAGGAATCTCCCACCACAGAATTCAGGCATGACAACATGTCGAGTGGATATGAGCTAATTTGAACTTCGGACCAAAGTGAGAGAAGTGGTGTTGTCTACATGACTGGCACACACTATATTTGTCAAGGGAAATTACAGAAAATTTTGAGCTCCACTCTCCCTAGATGGCTATTATCAAGAACAGAATCCAATCAAAGGGCAATTGAAATGTTACATTGGGGACTCCATCATTCTGTGCTTCCCAGTGAGATCTGGTCACCTTATTAGAGACATTAAAATTACAGACTGCACAGTGAGATGAGCTCACAGCACCCTTTTCCTTAAAACTATGCAAGAAATTCTCAGGTGCCATAAGTGCCCTTCATCCATCCAGGTAAGTGCCTCTCTGTTGCACAAATGTAATGAATGAGGACATAGGCCTGCTGGATGGGATTGTCAGGAGGCAAATTGGAACTCTTAGTGAAATTTTTGTTAGCTTTAGAAAAGACATACAGCTCTAACCACTTTACACAACCTGACAACTGTGTTCTGTAAAATGCAATGAAGGAAATCATCTAGGTTATGTCATCCTTTAATTTAGAGAAATATTAGCCACTGCTTTCTATAGGAAATGATTATTATTTCAGGTTTCTATTTAATTTTGTTCAGACAGCTATAGTAATACTCAAGTTACATATGTTATCCATGCTATCTCATTTTTAAATGTTCCATAGTCTTATGCAAATATTCAGGGAAGTAATGTTTTCCTGTATTATTTTTATTAAATACATTCAGCCATGCCTCTCATGTCTCTGAAAAAAATAGACCAACTATTGATATGTGACTTCTAAATCTTGAGGAATTTACAAGTAATTTTGCATAATCCAGAATGTAATGAGGGTAGCCAAACATTACCAAAGCATGCACTGAAGGTGCTCATGAAATCTTTCTTGTCTTACATTTATTCACACAAATTTAAAATGAATGGTGCCATCCATAGAGTGTGCTTTGCCCATCAGCAAACTTCAAGTGAGAGGGCAGTGGTCCTGTGTCCCCTGCAGGTGAAAAGGCAAATGAACCTGATGGTGGTTTCCTTTTCCTTACCCCCAAAGACTCAGGAATATAATTTTCAATATTTGGGTAGGAAGATTATTTGTGTCCATTAATCTTGTCTTTTTCATTATTCATTTAATGATTCTCTTTTCCATTTTCCTGATAATGTGTCTGAAAAACATTTTGTTAGGAATAATATTTAGAGCAGAAAAACCTCACCCTGTTGAGGTGTGTATGGTCCTGTAATTTTTTAAGTACATCTTTTCAGGCAAATGCATTTGTGGAAGAAATGTGAACCATCTTTTTTCTTCTTTAAGCAAACTGGACTTGGCTCATGTCATTACTGAGTTCAGCAAGGAAACAGATTCTCCTACAGGTATGCTTGGGTTTCCCAGTAATGACAGCTTATTTTCTATGATGACGCTCTTTTGAAGTAATTTTTATTCTATTGCTGAAGACAGATATTGAAATATTGTTAGGGTCTAGCTGGAAGTGTGAACACTGAGCTCTGCTTATATCATTCCAATTTACAGACACCATGGATTATTATCAGCTAGAGGTATCAGGATAACTGTCATTCACTCACCCAAATATTTTCCAGGTTTTTCTCCTCCATATTCCAGGAACTTATTCACAGTGGTTCTTCACACAGCATGGCAGCTGTGTCCTTCCTGATATGGAAGTGGTTTCTCCCTAGTGCTCTCTATAGTTTTCCAGCTAGAAGTGTGCCACAGTGTAGGGCTTCCTGCCCAATTTACCAAGTTCCAAAATCACATGGAGCAGCACCAGTGCCACCTCCCAGATATTATTTGTCCATCTTTACCTCAGTGTACAGAAGGGGTTGGGAGCAGTGGTGAGGTTGAACTACATGGAAATGTCAAAACAAAGTATGCTCCTTTGCTTCTGCTGATGCTATTGTTGTTGTTTTTATTATTATTACTATTATTTTGGTTCCAGAGATTAAACCTAGGGGTGCTTAACCACTGACCAACATCCTCAGGGTCTTGCTAAGTTGCTGAGGCTGGCCTGAAAATTGTGATCCTCTTGCCTAAGTCTCCCAAGCCACTGGAATTACAGGCATGCACCACCTTGCCCAGACCATGTTTGTTTGCCTCTGATTTATGTCCCTCTCTGTGGAATATCCAGTCTTTTTGAGGATAGTTTGCTGTCTGTAGCTTACAAAATGTGATTGCTTTTGCTTGAAACAGCATGTTTTCCAAATACCATCACAGCACTAAGAGCAATAGTTGAGGTGGCTCATTGATCACCCAGCTGAGGGCAGGGAGTGCTCTTCTTGTCCCTGAACCTATAGACCCTGCCATGCTAGACAGTTGTGAGTGTAGGAGTCATGTCTGAAAGGGGACATGCTTGGATTTATAAAGGTCTCCAATTCACCAGAATGTTTTCTCATATAAAGGAGATATTAGCAAAGACATAGCTATGTACTTATCATTAAAATGCCCCCATATTTGATAATATTTTAGTGAATAAAGTGTATGTACTTGATGTTTATCGTTTAATGACGCGTTAATAGATGATCACAAATTTGGATAGAAGCTGGGCATGGTGGCAATGCACCTGTAATCTCAGTTACACAAGAGGCTTGAGGCCAGAGGATTGTGAGTCAAAACCAGCCTCAGCAATATAGGCAGACCCTAAACAGCTTAGCAAAACCCTGTCTCTAAATTTCAAAAAGAAGGAGGGGTGACTGGAGGTGGCTAGTGATGGCACACTCTTGGTTAATAAACATGGTACAAAAAATCTACACAGCTGGATATCTTCATAAATATGTGACCTCTCATTGTTCTACACATTCAGTTTTTATAGTTAGAAGTGTTTGCTCACTCTTATATTCACTCTGGAGAAAAAAGATTAATTTTTCTTGGTGTTATTATGAAATTTCATCCTCAGAAAATTTTGAATCATTTGAAAGCAACAGTGAACTGAGTTTGAACTGAACATTATTGCAAATTTATGGCTTCTTATCCTACTTTATCCAAAATGTTTATATTTCCATTTCTAGATTTTTGAAATAGCACAGAAAATAATTTCATCTAATTCAGATAAGGCAGTAGAAAATGCAATTTCACAATTATCATTTAAAATATTAATTTCAAAATATTACAAATAGATGATTACATATTGAGGATAGGTAGGTAGATAAAACATTATTCTTTAAAGCTTCTTCAGTATATATTTTGCCTTAAATGAAACAGGTGTATGAAAAAAGATATGTTATTTGTATGAATAATGAGGTCACAGAATAACAGGATTGTGTGCTGATCATGTGTGATACATAAAACATGAAATGGTGCCTTTTTTGAAAATTTTTCTAGTGCCTTTCCCAGGCTTGTATTGGGAGCAGGCCCAATTATGCTGAATGAGTCAAAGGGTGAAATTCTCATTTTGCCTGAGCATCACTTTTGGGAAAGGATGAACTTTTTTTCTAATGGTGGGTAGAATTTTTCTTTTTGACAAGTACTGCATGTCCTTACTCAAGTAGGGAAGCTAAAATTTCTACCCACATGGAAAAGCAGCTCAGCAGAGTTTGGGAAGGGGGAGTGGAAGGAGCAGTGAGAGCAGCCCTGTGCACACAGGCAGGCTAGGGTAGGATGTTCTCATGTTCTACAGCTCATTATGTCCCTAGAGCCTCCAACAAGGAAAAACATATAACTAAACATGTAGAGGCGAAGAGATTTGATACTCCCTACACACAGAAATTATGAATTTGAGGAAGTGATTTTCTTTTAAAATGCATCCCCCACAATTTTAATTTATCCATACTTATCCAGTTCTTATTATACTCCTGACATTTAATCAAGATGATGGCCAGAAAGAAAATTTTAAAAATCGCCCTTGCATTAAGACATCACCATGAAAAATTTAAGGTCTAACAGAACTATTTTCTAAAAAAGATTGTAATTTTCAACATACACAGAAACCTTTTGTACTTTGAGATAAATATAATCAGCATGATTGGGAAATGATGGGAAAAGGGAGAGAGAGGGATGCCTTCCAAAGGATGCAAAGGAGACTTTGGTATTGGTGGGAAAATGGGGCATTGGGACATATCTGCAAATATTCCTCATGGCAACAGTTTTGGTTTTGATTAAATGTAATATTTTTGATAATAATTTTTTCTTACTTTTCTCCTAAGACATATACTCCATGATTCCTTACTCTAAAAGATGAGACAAAACAACAAGCTGCATGGTATTCGTAACCTGAGAAACACCTTTTATTCTGAAGTTGGAATTGGGATCTTGGCCAACACCACTCTTTTTCTTTTCCACATCCTCAAGTTCTTTGACAGCAGGTTCAAGAACACTGACTTGATCATTGGTCTCCTGGCCCTTATCCACTTACTGATGCTGCTTATCATGGGGTTCATAGCTACAGACATTTTTACATCTCAGTGGGGTCTTTGGGATGACATCACTTGTAAATCAGTTATCTACCTGTACAGGTTGATGAGGGGCTTCTCCATTTGTGCCACCTGTCTCCTGAGTGTTTTTCAGGCCATCACACTTAGCCCCAGAAGCTCCTGCTTAGCAAAGTTCAAACCTAAATCCCCACAAGACATCCTGAGATCACTTCTTTTTATGTGGATCTTCTATATGTCTTTTAGTGCTCACTTCTCATACTCTGCTATAGACACATCCAATGCGACCTCAGACAGTATTCTATTTCTTACTGATTCCTGCATTATTTTACCCATGAGTTACTTCCTCAGGCATTTATTTTCCATTCTGGGCATTTTTCAGGATGTCTTTCTTATAGGGCTCATGGCCCTTTCGAGTGGGTACATGGTGCTCATCTTGTGCAGGCATAAGAGGCAGTCCCAGCATCTTCAGAGCACCAGTTTGTCTCCAAAAGCATCCCCAGAACAGAGGGCCACCTGCTGCTCATGGGTTTCTTTGTGCTCACATACAGTTTGGACAGCATTGTCTCCTCCTCAAGAACTATGTGGAAAATGACCTTGTTTGTTGTTTTATCCAACTGATGGTAACCAATGGCTATGCCACAACCAGTCCTTTGGTTTTCATCTGTACTGAAAAACAAAGCCTTAACTTTTTGAAATGGTTGTGGGGAAAGGAGAGTCAATGTTGAATCATTGCGTGATGGATGAGTTATCTTCATGAGCCACCGCACAGCTGTGCAACAATCAAACATGGTATAGTATGTAAGCTCTCCCTGTTAATAAGCAGATAATGTGGGTCTTCTTGAATTATTACTTTGAAATGTGTGAATGAGAAATGCATTCCAGATAATTTGTCCATATACATCTGAGAGAACCTAAGGACATTTTCTTTCTTATTTTGTGTTAAAGGGACCCCGCGATGTGAATTTCACATTTAATAACTGAATTAGTCCATACATTTATAGATATGTGAGAGATTGGAAGAGATTTTAATAAGTCAATTTTCTCAGCAATCTATATTATGCCTAAAAGACTGTACATTTCTATTATCACAAATTGTCAATTGTTATATCAATTGTACTTTTATGAATGTAACAAAAACTTGAACACAGGATCTCCAACTACTATATGAACACCATTGCCCATGCTACTTATTTATAACATGCAATGCTGTAATCGTTTGATATCCACAAGCTTATGAATGTATACACATGTGATCTGGATATACCATGGAGACCCACACAGCCTTAAATAGGAAGGAGATTCTGTTGCATAGGGAACCACAGATGAATCTTGAATGCATCATGTGGAGTGAAATATCACTCTCAAAAGAATCTTCATTGTACAAATCTATGTGCCCAATGTGGAACTGTGGGTAGTGTAACTTGCAGCAATAGAACATATAAATATTTTCCAGCAGTTGTCAAAGGAGTTCAGTGGAGAATTAGTAATTGATGAATACAGAGAGAGGTTAGGAAGAAGAAGTGCTGGAGATAGTGGAGGTTATATATGCACACAAATACTCATGTTATTTATGCTACTGACTATACTCTTCGACATGGGCAAATGATAAATTTTATCTTTGTTAGCTAGCTATTGTTAATTGAGCTGTTATAAGCATTGACATGGCTACATCCCTGTAATATGTGAATTTTAATTGTTAATTTTAATAATTAATTTTAATGCCAAGGAATGGGATAATTTGATCAAATTGTGGTTCCATTCCAAGTTTTCTGAAGTATCTCCATACTGATTTTGAGAGCAGGTGCATTGATTTGCAGTCCCACCAGCAATGTATGAGTGAATTGCCCACATCCCCAACAACATTTATTTTTACTTTCATTGTTGATAATTTCCATTCTGACTGGAGCGAGATGGAATTACAGTGTAGTTTTACTTTGCATTTCTTTAAGTGTTAGAGATGTTGAACATCATTTCACATATTTGCTGATCGCTAAAATTTCTTCTGTGATGTTCCTCTTCAATCCCTTTGCCCGTTTATTTATTGGGGTATTTGTTTTTATTTTTATTTTTTTGGTATTAAATGATTAGAGCCCTTGTATATTCTGGAGATTGCCTAACTGGAATTCAGGTTGCAAAAATATTTTCTCATTCTAGAGGCTTTGTCTTCATGTTCTTGATTGTTTCCTTTGCTTTGAAGAAGAGTTTTGGTTTGATATCATCCTATTTATTCACCCTCGATTCTACATTTTGTGCTTTAGGAGTTGTGTTCCAAAAGTCTCTTCCTAAGGTGACATGGTGGAGAATTGGGCCTACATTTTCTTCTAGTAGGGTCTGGGAAAATAACATCAATTTTATATAGGTAAAAGTATTAGATATCAATGATTATGTCAAAATAAGTACATAGGAAAATGTGACAAAACCAAATACCTTATATACTATCATCCACTAACATCATGGTTCCTACCATTTTCAGACAATTTTGCATTTAATATTGTGGTGTGAAGCAATAGATATGAAGAAAAAAGTTGTAGGACCAGGTAATTTGTAGAAAGTCTATCTCATCCATACCTTATAAATACTTTAATAATCAGAATGCACAGTATTACTGCCTAAATTTGCCATTCTGACTAATTATTGGCATGATAGAATACTGTGCATTACAAATTCAACAGAAGGACAACTGTGGGGGGGGAGATGAAATCACAAAAATCTAGTTGTGATAAACAGAATGGAATATATAAAGACACCATTTACAATATAAGATGGCAGGGAGGATGCCCATCATTTCTAATGATATCATGCCATTAGCAATATAAAATTAAAACCACAATGAGACTCCACAAGACAGTCCCTAGATTGTTGCCATTTTAATGACTGCTTGGTTATAGTAATTAACATTTAAAATTTAATTAAGGCACACAAATCCAACAGCAACAAATGCTGGTAAATATGCAGAGAACATGAATCCCCACTGATTTATTGGGTGCCCAGCGATACAGGCTTTTTGAAAACAGCATTGCAATTTCTTATCCTTCACAGAGAGTCACCTACATGATTCAATGATCACACCTCTTTGTTTTACCCTAATTTTGTGTGGAAGAGTTTCTAGAAGTTTTATTCATGATCACTCTAAATTGGGAAGAAATAAATTTTAAGGAATAGAAATGTACATCAGGAAAGGAATAGTTAAGCAAATATTGCACTTCCAAAAGATGTGTGTCCCAAGGTAGTCAGCTAATTGACTCAATAATAGAAATAAAACCCAAATGCATTTTATTATATGAAAGAAGTCTCAAATCACTTGGCCTCACTCGCCTGTAACTATCTCAACCCAAACTTCAGCACTCTCTGTATTCTTAGTATTTACTTCAACACATTATCCTTCTAACTTAAATTGCACTCACACCTTGGACCTTGACCCTTGCTGCTTTGTAAATCATGGAATGCCGAGTGATCACTACCCAGGAACCAGATGCTCCATGGAAGAATGGACTGAGGAAGAGAATATCCATCACACATTTTAGGAAGAGACATTAGAGCCAATGGAAACTCTTAGGGCGTGTCTGGAATTTCTCAGATCAGAAAGTGTCCTTGAAAAATATGATCTGAAATTAGATAGATTTGTTCAAGGTTAAAATGTAGGAAGTTGATGCTTTCTAAGTGATCACAGTGATCCCTAATACACATTTCAATTAATTTAGAAGAAAAGTTTTGAGCCCTGTTCTCCCTAGACTGTTGTTATCCACCAGAGGATATAATCAAATGAAGAGGCAGGTGAAATGCCCTGGTATTTGCTGTATGGTGACAAATTGTCCCTTTTTACAGACACAAAAAAATAAGGCCTGCAAAGAGACAAGTTAAAGACCTCCCTTCCCTCAACTAGCCCAGGTTCTTCTCATGCAAACTGATTTTTTTCTGTCACATGCATCTGGGTAAGTGAATCTGGCTGCACTGATGCAGAGTGGGCAAGGAGGTCCTAGCCGGGCTGTTGAAGAAGGACAATTGGGCTGATTAGTGAGTTGTTGGTATCTGCAGAAGAGACATCAGCTCTGAGAGTCCTACTCAGGCCAGAGGGTGTGCTCTGTATTGCACAATGAGGACATTTTCTTCCTAACCTATTTATGACTTTAGAGGTTTCTAAAATCTTTTCAAATTTTGCATAGGACACATCAATACATTTTTGATTTTCATAAACTAAATTTCATTTAATGGCTAGCTCCATTAATATCCAGGCTACATGTGAAGTGTTATCTTTTAAAAAAATTATTTAATTTTGATTCATTGAACACAAATGGAGTACAGAGCTATTGTTTCTCTGTACACAAAGTAGAATCACACCATCTGCGCATTCATATATGTACACAGGGCAATGATGTATGTCACACATTCTGTTATTATTCTTACCCCCCCAACACCAATCCCATCCCTCCCTTCCCTCTATGCTATCTTTCCTCCATTCTTGCCACCCATACACCCTGCTTTATGCATCATCATTCACTTATCAGAGAGACCATTCAGCCTTTGGATTTTTGGGATTGGCTACTCTCACTTAGCATAACAGTCTCCAACATCATCCCTTTGCCTGCAAATGCCATAAATTTATTCTTCTTTATGGCTGAGTAATATTCCATTGTGTATATATACCACAGTTTCTTTATCCATTCATCTATTGAAGGGTATCTAGGTTGGTTCCACAATCTAGCTATAGTGAATTGAGCAGCTATGAACATTGATGTGGCTGCATCACTGTAGTAATCTGATTTTAAGTCCTTTCGGTATAGGCCAAGGAGTGGGATAGCTGGGTCAAATGGTGGATCCATTCCAAGTTTTCTAAGGAATCTCCACACTGCTTTCCAGAGTGGCTGCATCAACTTGCACTCCCACCAGCAATGTATGAGTGTACCCTTTTCCCCACAACCTCGCCAACACCTGTTGTTGCCTGTGTTCTTAATAAGAGACATTCTAATTGGGGTAAGATGAAATCTTAAGGTGGTTTTGATTTGCATTTCTCTTATAACTAGGGATGTTGAACATTTTTTTCATAAATTTGTTGATTGCTTATAAATCTTCCTCTGTAAAGTGTCTGTTCATTTCCTTGGCCCATTTATTGATTGGGTTATTAGTGTTCTTGGTGTAAAGATTTTTGAGTACTTGGTAGATTCTGGAGATTAGTGCTCTATCTGAAGTGTGTGTGGCAAAGATTTTCTCCCACTCTGAAGGCTCTCCCTTCACATTGCTGATTGTTTCCTTTGCTGAGAAAAAGCTTTTGAGTTTGACTCTATCCCAATCATTGATTCCTGCTTTTATTTCTTGCGCTTTGGGAGTCGTGTTAAGGAAATCTGGTCCTAGGGCAACGTGATGAAGATTTGGACCTATTTTCCCTTCTATTAGGTGCAGGGTCTCTGGTCTAATTCCTAGGTCCTTGATCCATTTTGAGTTGAGTTTTGTACAGGGTGAGAGATAGGGGTTTAGTTTCATTTTGCTACACATGGATTTCCAGTTTCTTTCTTCTACTTTGTTGTCTCCAATCTGACCTATTCAAGAAAATCATTTTTCCTCTGATTTAAAACCTTATATTCACAATGTCAAGTCTCTTGGAAGATGGCCTATTTTATATTCTGGGTGTGAAATATAAATTTTTTGCACTGTACAAATTGGCTTTTCAAATACCATTTCAGCATACTCACTCCTAAAATGGTATTCAGGATGGGTATCCTACAGTATTTGGCTGATGTCATAAAGCTTCTGTTCTGTCCATTTGCCTCCTGGACTATGCTGCCAGGTGAGAGCCCAATTAGACACAGGTAAAAGGAGACAGTCTGGAGAATTTCCAGTTTTTTAAAAAGGGAGCATATTCACCAGAATATTTTCTATTAAAATGACTAACCCAGAATCATGTATATACATTTCTTTAAAATGTGTACTTATTGTATATTGTTGACATAAATTCAAGCAGTATGTTTGATGAGTATATGTAATTGACACAAATGAATGTGATTCAGATGTTGGAGTGTGATGACTAGAGAAATACATAGTGTGGCCTTGCCTGGTTCTACCTGGAGGAAGAAAGTTCCTACTTAGGATGACATGAAATTATGCCAATGTCCTTCATCTGCACTTGAAAAAAGTTAATTTTCCCTATTGCTTTGGTAATATTTCAACTTTAGAAAACACATTTAAAGTGATATTTACAGCTGCACTGGAGCTATGATTTCCTGAATTTTAATGCAAATCAATGGCATGTGTACACTCCTGAGAATCCTTAAACTTATAGATTGAAAGTACTGCACTTTCTAAAAGAATTCTGCAACTAAGACTATAACAATCTCTTATCTACAGGTTATTAAAATGTACTCCTTCAAGAGCTCTGTAATTCCAAGTATTTCTACAGCTCACATTATTATTATTATTTATTTGCTGGACTATTTATTTTATGTTTTTATTTTAATTTTTATTAGTGCATTATAATTACACATAACCATTGAATTCATTGTTATGTATTCATACAAACACACAACAAATTTGGTGAGAGCTTAAGATTTTAAAATGATTTAAACTGAATTAAAGCAAAACTTGTACTTCACAGAAATCACATGAGTGAAGGTAGTTTGACAACCTTTTTTAAGTGGTAGTTATTAAATGATAATATTTGTCTACTTAATATTGTTGCACCTGGAAGCACAGGAGACTGAGGCAAGTTGGAAACCAGTGACAGAAACAAAGTGTCACCCCAATCAACTTAGCCAGATGGCATCTCAGATTTAAAAAAATAAAAAGGATTGGGAATGTGGCTCAGTGATTAAGGGCCCCTGGGTTCAATTCCTGGCATCAAAACTATATCAAAATTTTGTTGTTTGAAAACTTTACCACTGGACAGTTTATCTCATAGGAAAAATCAAACAATACCCGGTTATGCCATTATCGGTGCATATAGTATCATATCACCGTTTTTTTTTTTGGAAACATAAAGCTCAAAGACAAGTGTATCTTTCGTATTTTCCTGTGCATTCCTGGGATTACTGTGAGACAAAGTCAAATTGGAAGAATGATTGGAGAATTTTTTAAACCTCATATTTTTTCTTCTTGATCATTGTTTTCTTACTGACTTCTCTTTACTGAGACTGAGAATAGGAAAACAAGGCCATATTTTATATAAGAATTTACAAATCAATGGGAATATTGCAGTAAAATTCGTTTAACCATTAATTTATTACTATTTAAATACAAGATCCAGTAATCTTATTCCAGCTACCTTTTTCTAATAATGCTATAGAATTTTATTTCAGAAAACCCAAAGTTCAAAAGTTTTACCTAAATACCTGACTGAGGTCTGAATTCTTAAATGGTCTGCAGTGGTTGTGAGTGATTAACATTTTTGCTTCCCCTGAGAATCTTTCATTATAAAAACCACTGCCTAGGCATATTATACTTATATGCTTCATTTTCATATGATAATTCTTTTTCACCAGGCAACTGCAAAGATTTTAGAATACCTTGTAGTTCACGTGGATATTTAAATAAATGCAGCACACTCTCCACAACATATTCTCCCAGCAAATTGCTGACCAAATTTTCCAGGATACAATTCAGGCTTTGGCCTCTTGGGTCTGGAGGAATATTACATTTGATTTATAATACACATAATATCCTAGAGATCATATTTCAAAATTGGGATGGATACTTCTTTCATTAAAACCTTAAAATGGAACAAGTCTACTTTCATTGTAGTTCTATTTGCTACTCTGAATGTAATGCATTGAAAAGAAAAAAAAAATGAAATACACTCTCGGTATTATTTCTGGAATATGCTAACAGAGGCTAGTTATGCTTGCTTAAAGATTAAAAATGAGATATGGGCAGGAACATCAGAGGATTTAATGGGCAAACCTAAATATAATCAGAGTTTTCTCAAATAGGTTATGCTAATGTTTTACTATGTTGGAAATTCCTAATTTTTTTTGGTATCAGAGTTGAACCCATAGGTTCTTAACCACAGGACCACATCATCACCACTTATTTACTTTTTATTTACAAACAGGGTCTTACTGAGTTTCTTAGAGCCTCTCTAGTCTTTTGAGGCAGCCTCCTGAGCTGCAGGGATTACAGGCATGCACCATGGGGTCCAGTCATAATTTCAAATTTCTTTCCTCTTTTTTTCAGGCAAAAACAGCTGATCTGTTATTAAAAAGACTGCAATGATTCTCCCAAATCACATGCATGAAGTAGTTTATGATAATAAAAATAGAAGCCAATATTTTTTCGAGAGTACATTATTTGCCACAGACACTTCCAAGGCTGGTATGCATAATTTAATTTTTCACACAAAATATCTCCAGGATATACATAGCATGACTATTTATGTTTATAGCTGAGATGATTAAACCTCAGCACCAAAGAGTGCCTAAGCCAATGCTATTGAAAATGGCAGCTCATCGACATAGTCAACCATTCTGCCTTCAGGCTTCACATCAATATTTTCTTGTTTATATATTGCAAATATTTGGTCTGGCGGTGAATAAGAAAGGATTAACATGGTGTAAATAAAAAATAACTCTGTGCATGTCTAATATGTGGATGCGCTGAGCTTGGGTGGGGCTCATTTCTAGCTTCCTGCAATCAACCCTACTCACATTCCGAAAATCTGTGGACTTACTATTGTGTACCTGACAAAAAAGATCAAGCACAGGGCTGGGGATATAGCTCAGTTGGTAGAGTGCCTGCTTCGCAAGCACAAGGCCCTGGGTTCAATCCCCAGCACTGCAAAAAAAAAAAAAAAAAAAAATCAAGCACATGAAAATCAAAACTCTGTCTTGCCCCTGAAAATATCAGACATAAGGTAATAGGAAGGAAACATATTCTAAAATATATGGCAATGCTTTACTGGGTTTTGTTTTGTTTTGTTTTGTTTTGTTTTGCTTTTGCTTTTGTTACCAGGTATTGAACCCAGGGGTGCTGAACACTGAGCCACATCACCAGCCCATTTTCTTTTTTATTTTATAATGGGGTCTCTTTAAGGTGCTTAGGGCCAAGCTAAATTGCTGTGACTGGCTTTGACATTCTAATCCTCCTGTGCCAGCCTACTAAACCACTGGGCTGTGTGCCAGACCTGCCTGGATGGCAATTTGTAAAGTACAAGAAAACTGAAGCACCATTTTGTATGCCACTGGGGAGACCCCAATGAACATATAAGCCAGCCAGTACTGGGAGGTTTTGGGAGAAGGAAGGGCATGGGAATGGGGTCTGGGTGGTCTGAGATGGAACTCACATTTTGTTTGTTTGGCTCTTGAATTTTGTGCTGGGGAATGCTTGGTGGTTAAGCACACCAGCACCAAGTCACACCAAGCACTTTTACTGTGTATTTTGAGGCAGGGTCTCACTAAGATGCCCACACTGGCTTCACCCTTGAGATCTTCCTATCTCAGTCTCTCAATTCACTGGGATTTCAGGCACCACTGTACTCAGCACTAGAATTGAGATTTTATCTAGAATACAAACACATTTGGATGAATCCTCTTTATTTTCCTGATGGCAGTAGTATTTCTTGTTTTTTTCCTAAGGTGTTCACAATAGTACTTTCTCTCACAAGATGAGCAAAAACAACAAACTGTACAGTGATACACACACAGGAAACACTGAGTATACTGAAAGGGACATTGAGAGTGTGGCCAAAATGATTCTTCTCTTCCATGTCTCCTTGTACTTTACTAAGCCCACTGATCTGATCATTGGTCTCTTGATCATAATCCACATGGTACTGCTGCTCATCAATGGATTCATAGCTGCAGAAATTTTTACACTTGAAGTGGGAAGATGCAGTGATCTGACATGTCAATTAGTTATCTACCTGTACAGGTTGATGAGGGGTTTCTACATCTGTACCACCTGCCTGCTGAGTATTCTCCAAGGCACCCAGAATATCTTGCTTGGCAAAGTTCAGCATAAATCCTCACATCAAAACCTGATTTTCCTTATTTTCCTGTGTGTCATCTATTCATCCTTTTGTAGCCACCTCTTAATCTCCATTAATGCTAACCCCAATTGGACCTCAGACAACTTTATGTATATCACAGAATCCTGCTGTCATTTGCCCATGAACTTCTTTCTGGGGCACATCTTTGCCACAGTGCTGACCTTCAGGGAAACCACCCTTATTGGCATAATGGCCATCTCAAATGGATACTTGGTGGCTCTCTTGTGCAGGCATAGGAGTCATTCCCAGCACCTTCACAGCACCAGCCTGTCTCCAATATCATCTCAAGAACTGAGGGCTGGGACTGGGTTGTGGTTCAATGGTAGAATGCTTGGGTAGCATGCATGAGGGCTTTGCTCCTCATTGATCCCCTGTTTAACCCATTTGTCCACCTTGATCATCCACATTCTGCCAGCATAACAACTACATTTGAGTGCAGATTGCTCACTAACTGCCACCTATCATCTGTCATTTGCCTGTTTGCCTGCCTCTGGACTGCCCATCACCTGCCTTTCACCTATTCATCACCCACTGACCGAAGTTCATCTGCCGATCATCCCCCAGTAGCCTGTGGAACCTGCAGACCATCAGTGGATTGCCAGCTGCCTGCTGTTGCCTGGAAGTTCACCATCACATTACCAGCAGGTTTGTTTACACGTGGCTGCTGCCATTTTGGGAAAAAAACCAGGAACTGCAGAAAAGCAGCCCAACTGACAGCACCCCACCTCCAGGACCCCTGGCTTGACTGACAGCATACCACCTCCAGGGGCCCCAGCCTGACTGCACCCCACACAGACTCAGTTCCCACACCCTACACTGCATCTCTCCATTTGCCAAAATATTTGAAACCCAGTGCAGCCATCTTGGATTATCCTGGAATTGGAGACTGTCATTACATGGGGCAAGTCCCATGCTGAGACACCTGCTGGATATTGGAAGCTCCTTGTCAGGTACCTCTCATACCTCAGGTTACTAAAGACTGGGAAGTTTGAATAGTATATGACTGTTATAGTGTAGATTTTTTTCTCCCTTGTGAAAGCTTTTAAATTTTTATTTCTCTACTTTTCTTGCTCTCTCTTTCCTTTTGTTTACCTGTTTCCTCAGGGGCTTTTTCTCACTTTTTTCATACTAACAACCAACTTCTTTTGACTACACTTTCACTCTTCCTATGATCTAGAACTTCTTCATATTTTTTCTTATACTATTAACAGTTGCATTCTATACCCCTCCCCATCCTCTTTGTCCTCCATTAGAAACTGCAGTCCTTATTGCAAATCTGATTGTTATACTGTAGATAATAATTGAAATCATCCTCTCTGTTTATTATGACAATGTTGTAACAATATTGTAACAAAAAGACTATTATAACAATAGTCTTCATAGGGGCTATTTGGTTTATAGCTGCCTATTGTCTGTACTGGGTATTGCTAATATTGATCTCCCCCCTTATAGAAGAGGTTTTGAAAAACTATAGGGTCACTATAACCCTATAGGGCAGAAACTACAATATCCCAGGTCTGCATTGCTAGAGGGGAAGATACATGAACAACATGAAAAAACAAGGGAGGAAAGTGTTCCAAACAAACCAAGATTCTACACTAATAGAATCCATGACAGCATGGTAGAAGAAATGCCAGAAAAGGAGTTCAGAATATACATGATTAAAATGATCAGAGAAGCAAACAATGAGTTAAGACAGCAAATGCAGGCAATTATTGACCATGCCAATAAGCAGCTGAAAGAGCAACTACAGGAAACAAAAGACCACCTCAAAAGGAGAGAGATATTCTGAAAAAGAACCAAACAGAAATCCTTGAAATGAAGGAAATAATAAACCAAATAAAAAACTCAATGGAAAGCATCACCAACAGACTATATCACTTGGAAGAGAGAATCTTAGACAATGAAGATAAAATATTGGATCATGAAAATAAAGTTGTCCAAACAGAGAAGATGGTAAGAAATAATGAATGGAAACTACAAGATGTATGGGATATCATGAAAAGACCAAATTTAAGAATTATCAGGATTGAGAAAGGCACAGAGATACAAACCAAAGGAATGAGTAACTTATTCAATGAAATTATATCCAAAAATTTCCCAAACCTGAAGAATGAAATGGAAATTCAACTACAGGAGGCTTACAGAACACCAAATGCACAAAATTACAGCAGATCCACACCAAGACACATTATAATGAAAATGCCTAATGTACAAAATAAAGATAGGATTTTAAAGGCTGTGAGAGAAAAGAAGCAGATTGCATATAGGGGAAAACAAATACGGATATCAGCAGATTTCTCAGCCCAGACCCTAAAAGCTAGAAGGGCCTGGAACAATATATTTCAAACTCTGAAAGAACATGGCTGCCAACCAAGAATCCTATATCCAGCAAAGCTAACCTTCAGATTTGAAGATGAAATAAAATCCTTCCATGACAAACAAAATTTAAAGGAATTTACACATAGAAAGCCTGCGCTACAGAACATTCTCAGCAAGATATTCCCTGAGGAAGAAATGAAAAACAACTATGTAAATCATCAAAGGGAGGAACTACCCTAAGGAATATCCAAATAAAGGAGAAACCAAGTCACATTAAAAACCAAAACTAAGCCAAAATAACTGGGAATACAAATCATATCTCAATAATAACCCTGAATGCTAATGGCCTAAACTCTTCAATCAAAAGACATAGACAGGCAGATTGGACTAAAAAGAAAGACCCAATAATATGTTGCCTTCAAGAGATGCATCTCATAGAAAAGGACATCCACATACTAAAGGTGAAAAAATGAGAAAAAACCTACCACACACATGGACTCAGTAAAAAAGTGGGGATTTCCATCCTTATATTAGATAAAGTGGACTTCAAGCCGACGTTAGTCAGAAGGGATAAAGAAGGTCATTTCATTCTCCTAAAGGGTACCATAAATCAAGAAGATGTAATGATCATAAATATTTATGCCCCAGACAATGGTCCATCCATGTACATCAAACAAACCCTTCTCAATTACAGGAATCAAATAGACCACAACACAATAATTCTGGGTGACTTTAACACACCACTGTCACCACTGAATAGATCTAGCAAACAAAAACTAAACAAAGAAACCATAGAACTCAATAACACAATCAATAACTTAGACTTAACAGACATATATAGAGTATTCCATCCATTAATGAGCAAATACACTTTCTTTCAAGCAGCACATGGCTCCTTCTCTAAAATAGACCATATGTTATGCCACAAAGCAGCCCTTAGTAAATGCAAAAAAGTAGAGATTCTCCATTGTATTCTATTGGATCATAATGGAATGAAATTAGAAATCAACAGCAAAATAAAAAACAGAAACTACTCCAACATAAAAAAATTCTTAAATGTAAATGAGAATGACAATACAACATATCAAAATATCTGGAACACTATGAAATCAGTACTAAGAGGAAAATTCATTGCATTGAGCACATTCAAGAAAAGAATAAAAAGTCAACAACTCAATGACCTAAACTTATAACTCAAAGCCCTGGAAAAAGAAGAACAGAAAAATACCAAAAGTAGTAGAAGACAGGACATAATTAAAATCAGAGTTGAAATCAATGAAATTGAAACAAAAGAAACAATTCAAAAATTGAGAAAACTTTTTGTTGGTTCTTTGAAAACTTTTCTTGGTAAACAAAATAGATAAACCCTTAGCCACACTAATGAAGAGGAGAGAGAAAACTCAAATTACTACAATTTGTGATGAAAAAGGGAATATCACAACAGACACCATGGAAATACAAAACATAAATAGAAACTTTAGAAACTACTTTGAAAATCTATACTCCAATAAAATAGAAAATCTTGAAGACATCGATAAATTTGTAGAGACATACAATCCTCCCAAACTGAACCAGGAGGACATTCAGAATATAAGCAGATCAAGTTCAAGTAATGAAATAGAAGAAGCCATCAAAAGCCTACCAACCAAGAGAAACCCAGGACCAGACAGATTCTCAGCAGAGTTCTACAAGACCTTCAAAGAAGAACTTATACCAATACTCCTGAAAGTAGTTCATGAAATAGAAGAAGAGGGAACTCTTCCAAATTCATTCTATGAAGCTAGTATCACTCTGATACCAAAACCAGACAAAGTCACATCTAGAAAAGAAAACTTTAGAGCAATATCTCTAATAAATATAGGTGCAAAAGTCCTTAACAAAATTATGGCAAATCACTTACAAAAACATTTTAAGATGATAGTGCACTATGATTAAGTGGGGTTTATCCCAGTGATGCAAGGTTGGTTCAACATCTGGATAAATAAATGTAATTCATCACATCAATAGACTTAAGGTTAAGAATTGCATGATTATTTTGATAGAAGCTGAGAAAGCATTGGACAAAATACAACACCCCTTCATGCTTAAAACACTAGGAAAAATAGGAATGGTAGAAACATACCTCAACATTATAAAGACTATTTATGTTAAGCCCACTGCCAACATCAATCTTAATGGAGAAAAACTGAAAGCACAGCCTTTAAAAAGTGAAACAAAACAGGGATGCCCACTTTCACCACTTCTATTCAACATTGTGCTTTAAATGCTAACTAGAGCAATTAGACAGACCACAGAAATTAAAGGAATATGAATAGGAAAAGAAGAACTCAAGCTGTCACTATTTGCTGATGACATGATCCTATATTTAGAGGATCCAAAAAACTCCATCAGGAAACTTTTAAACCTAATTAATGAATTCAGTAAAATAGAAGGATATAAAATCAACACACATAAATCAAATGCATTTAATCTACATAAGTGATCAATCATTTGAAAGTGAAATGAGGAAAACAACTTCATTCACAATAACCTCAAAAAAATAAAATACTTGGGAATCAATCTAACAAAAGAGGTGAAAGACCTCTACAATAAAAACAACAGAACATTAAAGAAAGAAATTGAGGAAGGCCTTAGAAGATGGAAAGATCTCCCATGTTCTTGGATAGGCAGAATTAATATAATCAAAGTGGCCATACTTCCAAAGGTGCTATACAAATTTAAAGCAATTCCAATAAAAGTCCCAATGACATTCCTCATGGAAATAGAGAAAGCAATCATTAAATTCATCTGGAAGAATAAAAGACCCAGGACATCAAAGCAATCCTGGGCAGAAAGAATGATGCAGGAGGTATCACAATACCAGACCTTAAACTCTACCATAGAGCAATAGTTATAAAAACAGCATATTATTGGCACCAAAATAGACAGATAGACCAATGGTACAGAATAGAAGATCCAGAGAGAAACCCACATAAGTACAGTTATCTTATACTAGACAAAGGTGCCAAAAACATGTAATGGAGAAAAGATAGCCTCTTCAACAAATGGTGCTGGAAAACCTGGAAATCCATATGCAATAAAATGAAATTAAACCTCTATCTCTCACCCTGTACAAAACTCAACTAAAAGTGGGTCAAGGATCTAGGAATTAAACCTGAGACCCTTCACCAAATAGAAGAAATAGTAGGCCTGAATTGTCTTCATGTTGTCTTAGGACCAGACTTTCTCAACATGACCCCCAGATTGCAAGAAATAGAAGAAAGAATCAATAATGGGATGGATTCAAATTAAAAAGCTATTTCTCAGCAAAAGAAACAGCAAATAATGTGAAAAGAGAGCTTACCAAGTGGGAAAAATCTTTTCCATGTACACTTTCCACATGCACTGATCTCCAAAATTTATAAAGAATTTTAAAAACTTTACACCCAAAATGCAAAGAACCCAATCAATAAATGGGCTAAGGAACTTGGCAGACACTTCACAGAAGGTGATATACAAGTGATGAACAAATATAAGAAAAAGTGCTTATCATCTCTAGTAATTAGAGAAGCACAAATTAAAACGACCCTAAGATTTCAACTTACTCCAATTAGAATGGTTATTAACAGGAATACAAGCAATACTAAGTGCTGGCATGGATGTGGGGGAAAAGGCATGCTCATACATTGCTGGTGGAGTTGCAAATTGATGCAGTCACTCTGGAAAGCAGTATGGATATTCCTCAAAAAACTTTGAATGGACCCACCATTTGACCCAGCTATCAAACTCCTTGGCTTATACCCAAAGGTCTTAAAATCAGCAAAGTATAGAGATGCAACCACATCTATGTTCACAGTTACTCAATTCACAATACCTAGATTGTGGAACTAACCTGGATGCCCTTCAATTGAAGAACAGATAAAGAAAATGTGGTATATATGCACAATGGGATATTACTCATCCATAAAGAAGAATAAAATTATAGTATTGCTGTTAAATGGGTGGAGTTGGAGAATATCATGGTAAGTGAAACAAGCCAAGCCCAAAAACCAAAGGCTGAATGTGATCAGTGTGATCAGTGTGATCAGTCCACTCTGATCAGTGAATGCTGATAAATAACAGGGAGGAGGGGTTATTGGAGGATAAGAAAAGAATGGAGGAAGTATAGATGGTATAGAAGAAATTGGGACAGGAGGGGGTGGGGAAAGGAAAGATAGTAGACTGAGACAGACAGTATTATCCTATGTATATGTAAGATTATATGAATCATGTGAATCTACATTGTGAAAGAAAAAGATATATTCCCTGCTGTATAATTATATAAAAATGGGTTCTATTGTCATGTATAATTAAAAAGAACCAATAAAAATGGCATTTTTTACACCATTTCTCTAAAAGCATGTTTTAAATATTCAAAGGTAGAAACAACACAATGCCTACAATGATAAGAATATATAAACAATACATGACTACTGCAGAATATGGAATATTATTAGCTCTTCAGATGAAGAGTATTCTTACACATGCTGTCGCATAGCTGAGCCCTTAAATCATTCTACTCAGTGAAGCATGTCAGTCACAAAAGAACAAATATTGTATAAATGTACTTAAAGTGGAAGTTGGAGTAGGTGAGTTGATAGGCATAGAAAAAGAATGGCATTATAGAGACCCAAGAAAGTGGGCAGTGGGGACCTTGGATTTGATACATGCAGAATTGTCATTCAGAAAGATGAAAAGTGCTTAAAATGGATGGTGTTAACAGTGTGCAATAATGTGAGTAGATCCAGTGCCACTTGATGGTGCACTGAAACATGGTCACAATGTTTATGTTACAAATATTTTGTCACAATAATAGTAAGTTCAATGATTTTAACTCAGTTGTGGAAAATATTCTTTCTCACATTAAAAAGTAAGTGATAAGATTGTAATCATGTCACAGTGTAATTTGGTGAGCTTTAAAATATTAATGCTAATTTGTCCCAATGGTTTGAAGATTGGTTTTGAAAAGTTCAAGTATTATTCTCAGTCTCCCCTGAGCAAGATGTTGTTCACATGGATTCTGTTAAGTACCACTCTGTGCGACTGAGAATTTAAAACATTTGAAGCATGGCAATAGATAACTCTGGTGTTATGGCTTCCTGGATGAAAAATACATGAGGTCAAATACCAAATTTAAACACTAAGTCATAAATGGAAATTTTCCTAATCATGATATCAGTGTTGTAAAAATTATAAACATGTAATACATGCTCTTTAAATTATAAAAAAATAATCAAATAACATTTCTCTAGAAAAATGTTATAAGTAAAGGAAGTGAACTATAGAAGTATACAAACTGAAAAACAACTGGAAAGGAACACAGAAAAGAGGAAAAAAGGGAACAAAGAATAACAGAACAGAAACCAATGAGCAAAATGACCATATAAGTCATTATAAATAGCTGTTAAGTATTAATATGTAAAACTCCCCAATCAATTAATACAGGGTGACCAAATACAGAAATCAAACAAAATACCTTTATAAACCCTGCATAATACAACTCTGAAGGTGTAAGGACGCACACAGGACAGGACAATGATGCCCCCTGCAGAAGCAAACAAGTCAGCATGGGCACCTGAATAAATAATATGAAATTTTGGTCACCAGAGGAGAAGAAAGGAATTACATACTGTCAGGAGCATGGACCCACTAAGAAAGTGTCACAGTTACAAATATCTGACATAATGTCAGTAAACAAAATAAAACACTGACAGAACTCACTGTAAATGAACATCAATATAATAACAGGAAAACAATTTTATATTTCACATCAAGGTGCAGCTGTAACGCTACTAGGACAAAAGAACCTAAGAGACTTAGAAAACACCAATCCCAACAACAGAGTACACTATTCTGATGTTTTTTTTTTATTTAATTTACTTAATTTTGATTCATTGAACACAAATGGAGTACAGGCTATTGTTTCTCTGGTTGTACACAAAGTAGATGTGCTTGGAGCAGTGCTCAGAAGTTTCTCCAGAGGGAATAGGCCTGAATTAAATAAGCAGAATAGCTGAGAATAAACTCCTTGTTTCCAGAGAGTTTGGAATAGTTCGGTGAAACTCTGTGGGTTTGCTCTTCTCATCACTCCCTACATGCTCACAAAGTTTGGTGAGTCTATCTCCTACAGAGCTCTTTTTAGCAGACTTTGAATCTATTGGTTCAACAGGCATTAATTCACTATGGCAGAATAGGCGAAAATGTATGGTGTATTTCCAGAAAGTTTCACTGGGGGACTTCAATGAAACTCTCTATGTCTGTTCTTCTCATCATTCCCAATATACTCACAAAGTTTGGTGAATCTCTCTCCATGGTACTCCTTGTAGCCCACATTGTTTCTTCAGAGGGAAGGGGTCTGAATTCACTAAAATAGAGTAGAAGAGAATTTACTGCTTATTTCCAGAAAGTTTGGTGTGGTTTGATGAAACTGTGTGGGTTTCTCATTACTCCCAACACTCTCACAAAGTTTGGTGAGTCTATCTCCTAGGTAACTGTTTCTACCAGACTTTCATTCTACTGCTTGAACAGGCCTTAATTCACTGTGTCAGAATACGCGTAAATGAATTGCATATTTCCAGAAAGAATGACTGGAGATTTGAATTAAACTCTCTATATCTGTTCTTCTTATCATTCCCAGCATATTCACAAAGTTTGGTGAACCTCTCTCCAACGGAGCTCCTGGTAGCACACTTTATTCTCGGGAGGGAACATGCCTGAATACACTACAGCAAAGAAAAAGAGAATAAACTGCTTCCTGGAAAGTTTGGTGTAGTTTGGTGAAACTCTATGGGTTTGCTCTACTCATCACTCCCAACATTCTCACAAAGTTTGGTGAGTCTAACTCTTATGGAGCTGTTTCTTATGTTGCCCTTTTCTTCACTCCCAACTTTGTTTCTACTGCTTGAAAAGGCCTTAATTCACTATGGCAGAATAGGAGAAAATGAAGTGTGTATTTCCAGAAAGAATCACTGCAGGATTTAAATGAATCACTCTATATCTGTTCTTCTCATCATTCCCAATATACTCAAAAAGCTTGGAGTATCTCTCTCCAAGGATGCTCTTTGTAGCACAGTTTCCTTCTCCAGAGGGAACAGGACTGAATTCACTGAAGCACAATAGCTGAGAATGAACTGCTTCTTTCCAGAAAATTTGGTATAGATCTATGACACTCTGTGAGTTTGCTCTTCTCATCAATCCCAACATTATCACAAAATTTGGTGAGTCTATCTCTTAGGGAACTGTTTCTAGCAGACTTTGTTTCTACTGCTTGAAGAGGCCTTAATTCACTATGGCAATATAGGCGAAAATGAATTGCGTATTTCCAGAAAGAATCACTGGTGGATTTCAATGAAACTCTCTATGTCAGTTCTTCTCATCATTCCCAATATACTCACAACGTTTGGTGAACCTCTCTCCAAGGGTACCTGGTACCACACTTTGTTTCTCCAGAGGGAAGAGGCCTGAATACACTACAGCAGAGAAAAAGAGTATAAATTGCTTATTTCCAGAAAGTTTGGTGTAGTTTCATGGAACTGTGTGGATTTGCCCTTTTCTTCACTCCCAACATTCTCAGAAAGGTTGGTGAGTCTATCTCCTATGGAGCTGTATTTAAGAGACTTTGTTTCCACTGCTTTAACAGGCCTTTATTCACTACCGCAAAAGAGGTGAATTGAAATGTGTATATCCAGAAAGAATGAATGCAGGATTTCATTGAAAATCTATATCTGTTCTTCTCATCATTCCCAATATACTCACAAAGTTTCGTGAATCTCTCCCCAAGGGTGCTCCTTGTAGCACACTTTGTTTCTCCTGAGGGAACAGGCCTGAATACACTACAGCAGTGTAGAAGAGAATAAACTCCTTATTTCCAGAAAGTTTGGTGTAGTTTGATGAAACTGTGTGGGTTTGGTACTCTCATCACTCCCAACAAAGTGTGGTGAGTCTATCTCCTATGGAGCTATTTCTAGCAGACCTTGTTTCTACTGCTTGAGTAATCCTTAATTCACTATGGCAGAATAGGCAAAAATAAATTGCAAATTTCCAGAAAGAATCTCTGGAGGATTTCAATGACTCTCTATGTCTGTTCTTCTCATCATTCCCAATACACTCACAACACTTGCTGAATCTCTCTCAAAGGGTGCTCCTTGTAGCACACATTGATTCTCCAGAGGGAACAGGCCTGAATTCACTAAAACAGAGTAGAAGAGAATAAACTGCCTATTTCCAGAAAGTTTGGTGTAGTTTCATGAAACTGTGTGGCTTTGCTCTTCACATCACTCCCAACATTCTCAAAAAGTTTGGAGAGTCCATCTACTACGGAGCTGTTTCTAGCAGACTGTTTCTACTGCTTGAGCAGGCCTTAATTCACTATGGCAGAAAAGGTGAAAATGAATTGGGTATTTCCAAAAAGAGTCGCTGGGTGATTTCAATGAAACTCTCTACATCTGCTCTTCTCATCATTCCCAATAAATCACAAGGTTTGGTAATTCTCCTTCCAAGGGTGATCCTTGTAGCACAATTGTTTCTCCAGAGGGAAAAGGCCTGAATTCATTAAGCAGAATAGCTGAGAATGAACTGCTTGTTTCCAGAGAGTCTGGAATAGTTTGGTGAAACTCTGCGGGTTTGCTCTTCTCATCACTCCCAACAGGCTCACAAGGTTTGGTGAGTCTATCTCCTAGGGAGCCATTTCCAGGAGACTTTGTTTCTTCTGCCTTAACAGGCCTTAATTCACTATGGCAGAAAAGGCGAAATTAAAATGTGTAGCTGTACTCCATTTGTGTTCAATGAATCAATAAGTAAATGAAAAAAAATAAGTTAAAAAAACCACAAAAAACAAAAATAAATAAATAAATAAATAAAATGAAAAATAAACTAGATAAGAAGCCAAAAAAAAAAAAAATGTGTATTTCCGGACAGAGTCACTGCGGGATTTCAGTGAAACTATCTATATCTGTTCTAATCATTATTCCCAATATACTCACAAAGTTTGGTGAATGTCTCTGCAGGGGTGCTCTATGTAGCACGCTTTCTTTCTCCAGAGGGAACAGGCCTGAATTTACCAAACAAGAAAAGCTGAGAATGAACTGCTTGTATCTAAAAAGTTTGATAAAGTTCGAGGAAACTCCATGGGTTTGCTCTGTTCCTCACTCCCAACATTCTCACAAAGTTTGGTGAGTCCATCTCCTATGGAGCTGTTTCTAGCAGACTTTGTTTCTACTGCTTGAGCAGGCCTTAATTCACTGTGGCAGAAAAGGTGAAAATGGATTGCGTATTTCCAGAAAGAATCACTGTGTGATTTCAATGAAACTCTCCACATCTGCACTTCTCATCATTCCCACCCTAATCACAAAGTTTGGTAATTCTCCCTCCAAGGGTGATCTTTGTAGCACAATTTGTTTCTCCAGAGGGAACAGGCCTGAATTCATTAAGCAGAATAGCTGAGAATGAACTGCTTGTTTCCAGAGAGTTTGGAATAGTTCGGTGAAACTCTGTGGGTTTGCTCTTCTCATCACTCAAAATAGGCTCACAACGTTTGGTGAGTTTATCTCCTAGGGAGCTCATTTTAGCAGACTTTGAATCTATTCCTTCAACACACCTTAATTCTCTATGGCAGAATAGGTGAAAATGTATGGTGTATTTCCAGAAAGATTCACTGGGGGAATTCAATGAAACTCTCTATGTCTGTTCTTCTCATCATTCCCAATATACTCAGACAGTTTGGAGTATCTCTCTCCAAGGTTGCTCTTTGTAGCACACTTTCTTTCTCCAGAGTAAACAGGACTGAATTCAAATAAGCACAATAGCTGAGAATGACTGCTTGTTTCCAGAAAGTTTCGCATAGTTTCCGGAAACTCTCTGGGTTTGCTCTTCTCATCACTCCCAACATTCTCAGACAGTTTGGTGGGTCTGTTTCTTCCAGACGCTGCTTCTAGTGGTTGAACAGGCCTGAATTCAGTATGGCAGAATAGGAGAAAATGAATTCTGTATTTCCAGAGAGAATTACTGGGGATTTCAATGAAACTCTTTATATCTGTTCTTCTCATCATTCCCAATATACTCACAGAGTTTGGAGAACCTCTCTCCAAGGTTCTCTTTCTACACACTTTGTTTCACCAGAGGGAACAGGCCAGAATTCAGTAAAGCAGAATAGCTGAGAATGAACTGCTTGCTTCCAGGAAGTTTGGCATAGTTTGATGAAACTCTGTGGGTTTGCTCTTATCATTCCCAACATTCTCAGAAAGATTGGTGAGTGTATCTCCTAGGTAGCTGTTTCTAAAACACCTTGTTTCTTCTGATGAAGAGGCCTTATTTGACAATGGCAGAAGAGGCGAAAATGAATTGGGTATTTCCAGAGAGAATCACTGGGGACTTGAATGAAACTCTCCATATCTGTTCTTCGCTCCTTTCCCTATTTACTCACAGAGTTTGGTGAACCTCTCTCCAAGGCTACTCCTTATAGCACACTACAGTTCTCCAGAGAGACCAGGCCTGATTTCACTAAAGCAGAATAGCTGAGAATGAAATGCTTGTTTTCAGAAAGTTTTGTAGAGATCGATGAAACTCTGTGGGTTTCCTCTTCTCATCATTCCAAACATTCTCACAAAGTTTGTTGAGTCTATCTCCTAGGGAGTTGTTTCTAGTAGACTTTGTTTCTACTGCTTGAAGAGGCCTTAATTCATTATGGCAGAATAGCCGAAAATAAACTGCATATTTCCAGAGATAATCACTGGGAGATTTCAATAAAACTCTCTATATCTGTTTTCTCAGCATTCCCAATATACTCACAATGTTTGGTGAATCTCTCTCCCAGGGTGCTCATTTGGGCACACTTTGTTTTTCCAGAAGGAACAGGCCTGAATTCATTAAAGCAGAATGGCTGGGAATGAACTGCTTGTTTCCCGAAAGTTTGGCATAGTTCGATAAAACACTGTGGCTTTGCTCTTCTCATCACTCCCAACCTTCTCAGATAGTTTGCTGAGTCTACCTCGTTTGCAGCTGTTTCCAGCAGACTTTGTTTCTCGTGGTTGAACAGGCCTTAATTTACTAAGGCAGAATAGGAGAATATGAATTCTCTATTTTCAGAGAGAGTTACTGGAGGATTTCAATGAAACTCTTTGTATCTGTGCTTCTCAGCATTCCCAATGTACTCAGAGTGTTTGGTGAGTTTCTCTCCAAGGGTGTTCCTTGTAGCACACTTTGTTTCTGCTGAGGGAACAGGTTTGAATTCAGTAAAGCAGAGTGGCTGAAAATGAACAGGTTGTTTGCAGAAAGTTTGGTATAGGTGGATGAAACTCTGTGTTTATGCTCTCTTCATCACTGCCAACATGCTCCCTTACGTTGGTGAGACTAACTCTTAGGTTACTGTTTCTAGCAGACTTTGTTTCTACTGCTTGAGCAGGCCTTAATTCACTATTGCAGAATAGGCGAAAATGATTCGCATATTTCCAGAGAGAATCACTGGGGGGATTTCAATGAAACTCTCTAAATCTGTTCTTCTCAGCATTCCCAATATACTCACAATGTTTGGTGAATCTCGCTAAAAGGTTCTCGTTGGGGCTCGCCTTGTTTTTCCAGAAGGAACAGGACTGAATTCAGTAAAGCAGAATGGCTGGGTATGAAGTGCTTATTTCCAGAAAGTTTGGCATAGTTTGCTGAGACTCTCTGGGTTTGCTCTTCTCATCACTCCCAATCTTCTCACAAAGGTTGGTGAGTCTACCTCGTTTGGAGCTGTTTGTAACAGAGTCTGTTTCTAGTGGTTGAGCAGAGCTTAATTCACTATGACAGAATAGGCGAAAATGAATTCTGTATTTCCAGAGAGAATTACTGGGGATTTCAATGAAACTCTTGTATCTGTTCTTCTTACCATTCCCAATATACTCGTAGTGTTTGGTGTGAATCTCTCCAAGGGTGATCCTTGAAGCACACATTGTTACCCTGGAGGGAACAGACCTGAACTCATCAAAGCAGAATGGCTGAGAATGAACAAGTTGTTTGCAGAAAGGTTGGTATAGGTGGATGAAACTCTGTGTTTATTCTCGCTTCATCACTGCCAACATAATCCCTTATGTTGGTGAGACTAACTCCTAGGTTACTGTTTCTAGCAGACTTTGTTTCTACTGCTTGAGCAGGCCTTAATTCACTAAGGCAGAATAGGCGAAAAAGAATCGCATATTTCCAGAGAGAATGACTGGGGGATTTCCATGAAACTCTCTAAATCTGTTCTTCTCAGCATTCCCTATATACTCACAATGTTTGGTGAATCTTGCTCCAAAGGTGCTCGTTGGGGCTCGCTTTGTTTTTCCAGAAGGAACAGGCCTGAATTCAGTGAAGCAGAATGGCTGGGTATGAAGTGCTTGT
>JAJEJO010047948.1:0-79101 GCA_020662805.1 Glaucomys volans
GGCGCGTGCGGTGTTGAGCCAGCGAAGCGCCCGCCACCCTGGCTTGGGCGGGGGGGGGGGGGGGGGGGGGGGGAGAATAGGGCTCAGAAAGGCTAAGGCACTTGTCTGAGGTCACACAGTCAACAGGGTAGAACTGGGGTTTGTCTGCCTTCAGGGCCAGCCAGCTCAACTACCACCACCTCTGTACCATACCACTCGGTCACGGGTGTGGAACTGGCAGACTCCCAGGAGACAGGAGTCAGAAAGTCATAGCCCTGAAGCCACCTTCTGAGCTATTACTACCTCTGGAAGGATCAAGGGGTCAGAAGTGCTTACACACAGGTACAGATAGTCACAAGCCCCCTCTGAGTCTGGCTGCCTCTGAGCCACAGGGTGAAAGATGCCTCTATGAGCCAGGGTGAGATTTTTATCCTGGTAGTTTCTCTTTAAATTCTTTACGATTACGAAGCAGTGGGGGCTGCCAAGGAACATGATTTACTCCTTGAGCATGCACCAGCTCCATGCTCAGTGCCAAGGGAAGCTGGAGCCAGGTGGGGAGGGGCAGGCAACATGACAGGGAGCCAGAGACAAGGCCTGTGCTGCGGAGGCACAACCAGTGGCAGTCCCATCCAAAGCTTGGCTGGACCTGGATGGGCAATGACTGAAGGCCCCAGCCCCTGGTCCGGATGAGTCAGACTGGCCTCACGCGAATTCTTGGACAAATACAATGATCCTGTCTCTACTTTCTTCATGGGCCAATTCTCATCCTGGCTCATCCTGGAATACCCACTGCTTCCTTATCTTGTTAGCTTAAAATCCCACTGTAGCTGTAAAAGCCACCTGACCCCAGGTCAGCTTCCTGATGCCACCCTTGGCCTCAGTGCTTCTGGGTCTCTTCCTCCTCCTCTGGCAATGGAAAGCTCCATGCCCAAGTTTGGCTGGCCACTGAGCCCCTGAGGGCAAGAACAGTTCATCTAGCTCTCCAACCTCACCCCCACCCTCATCCCCAACCCAGCAGCTAAGCTTGGGTCCAAGACTCCAGCCAGACTTGCTGTAGGCTTTCTGCCTTAACCCATATTGTGACCTCTCCTGACTTCCAACCTTGTCATTTCCAAAGATCTGACAACCTTGGTCCTCTGATGCACATGCAAATGATGTGAGTGGTAGTGCTCTTTGGAGCCATTCGCCACAGAGGCTTAGAAGTCAGGCCAAGGCAGGTGATAGGGCAAGCCACCAGCCCCACCCATTTATCCCTCACCTGCAGAAGGTCCTTTCTCCTAAGGAGTCAGCTACATCTTGGGTCAGAGAGGGCCAAGATGTAGAAAGGCTCTAGACATTGAAGCCCATTTTCTTTGGGGGCCCTGGTTGTCCCATGTCTGACTTGAGAGGGTTTCCTTGGCAGAACTGCTCAGTGGAAGGGCTTGAATTACAGCCTGGAAATAAGCAAATTCCAATTCTGCTTCTTTAATAGGCAGAAGGCAAGAGTGCCCAGTGCCACCCTAGCCCTTTCCTTGAGAAACAAGACTACACTGGGATCTGTAGGATCCTAGAACCAAGCCCTAACTCATGGCTGAAGGCCATGCCACAGCACCACTAGCACCCCACCCTCCACTCTCAGCCCTGGGACAGGTTCAGGCATCAAGCAGAGGCAGGCACAATCTCAATCTTCCACCCGGGTGACCTGAGAAGCTCCTCTGAGCCTCCTCCTCAGAGGAAACCAGGCAGGCCCCCTTAGGCCTCAGCAGGACTACAGCCTGGTTATCATCATAGGTACCTACCCACCATTATTTTCATCTTTCCTGACCTCCCTCACAAGGTTACCTTTGTTTCTTCTCACTTTTCCTGCCTCAGTTTCCCCGGTAGTCCAGCTGCCTGTCATCACAAGATCCCTCTCTCCCACCAAATATCTCTTGGCCTCAAGTCCTGGCCAAAACTAGTCCAGACAGCAGCAGTGCATTGAGGGGTGGCTTCCTGGGAAAAAGTAAACACTCACCAAGCTAAACAAAGGACGTGGCAGGGGCTGGGGTTGTGGCTTGATGGTACAGTGCTTGCTTAGCACAAGTGAGGCACTGGGTTCAATCCTCAGCACCACATAAAAGTAAATAAAGGTATTTAAAACAAAACAAAACAAAACAAAAGGACGTGGCAGAACCTTGCACCTCTCGGCTGTTGCAGGGGCTGGAGGTAGTACCCCAGGACCTGGGTCATCTCAGGGTGGAGAAAGGAAGAGCTTTTTCATGGAGACTTAGCCTGTGACTCTGGGTGAAGGGAACTCCAGACCCTGGCAAGAGTTGCAGGAGGGGAAAGGGTCCTCTATCCAGGCTCCCCAGGCCCAGGCCCATGAAATCGCCAAAACCCAGAGATGAGAATCAAAGAACACCTTGCTAACTCCTGAAAAACTGCCCCATTTTACCCCTTACTTGGACCTGATCTTGTCTGTGCTGCTGATGAAGGCTAAGGAGATGGGCCATAGGAGTTATCAATCTGAATAAACTCTGGGCCCTTTTGCCCTCACAACCTTGGAGTTCTAGATCTGGCTAGGCTGCCTGGGCGGATGGGTGGGTAGCAAGCCCAAGCCTGGCCCCAGTTCCTGCCTTTGTTCCTTTATCTGCCCTGAACACTGTGACCCCTTATGCCAGCACTTCAGCCTTGGAGAGTCTAGCCCTACCCAGGTTGAAACTAGCACCTCCTTCTACAGCAGGACTCAGGGAAGGGGAGGTCCACCCTGGATGCTTGAGACCTGGGCTGCCAGCTGCTAAATCTGCCCAAGCACAGAAGGAGAAAAAAACTGAGTCATGGAGCCCAGGTGGTCAGTCTTGCTTCTGAGAACAACCCTTTCTGTGTCCCTCATGTGTACCCTGGAAGGAAAAACTCCCCCATTTCCCAGCATGTGGCCTAGCTGTGGGAGCCCAGTTTCCCTAGGCATTGGTCTTCATTCTTTCTCCACAAGCATTTGGTGAGGGTCTTCTCCTCACTGAGGGACACTTGTGTGTATATAATCAGCTGAGATCACAAAGGGCTATAGGAGTTACCAATCTGAATAAACTCTAGGCCCTTTTGCCCTCACACCCTTCTGGTGCACAGTGCACTCTGGCTCCCAGAGCACTGACCAACTGAATATCCCTTGTCTTTTCAGCTGTCTACCTGTGAGAGCCCCATCACCAGGATTCAGCGAGGGCCAGGTGCATAATAGGTGCCCAACAATCTGCTAAATTGAAGCAATTAAGCATAAAACTAGGATTCAAGGACAGGTGGGACAGGGAAGGTCATTCTCTGCTGGTGAACCTGCCTGGGGGTGGGGGGGTGGCCTCTGGCAACCTCCAGCCTCACCCCAGTCCTCAACAGCATGGGGCACCACAGGCAGGCTGACTGCCAGCAAGCCTGGCTTTTAAGTCACTGTGGGTGTCGGCTTCAGAACTAATTGAGAGGGAATCGACCCAACAAGATGTGGGCGCTGGCAAGGCCAGGACACCAGGGTTCTATTTCTGGCCTTTCCTCTGCCTCCTGCCTGACCTTGGCACTGTCCTTGCTTGAGACTCAGTTTCTCTCTCTGGAAAACAGGAACAAAAGCCTTTTTACCCCTTTAACCCTGGAGGTCCAAGAAGGCTAAAAGGAGTGCCTTGCCATCCCTGCTTCCCTGTGTGGATAATGACAAAAACAACACCTAGAGTGAACACAGGGTCCCTAGGGTGTGGAGTCTAAGCCACTCTTCCCTTCCTCTGTGAGGGAAGGAGACACTCCACTGGCCCTGCAGGCACCCTGGACAGAGAGGGACTGAGGAGGGGACCTTTAAGATTTATTAATCTGTTCCAAGGAATTCCACCAAGGAAGGGTGGAGGTATCAGCAGAATAAATATCTCACCTTCACAAGCCTGGGAAAGGGAGCCACTTTTCTAACCCGAATAGATTAACTCTTCTCTACTCATTTCCCAGGCTATACTGAGGACTCCCTCCAGGCTGATCTTCAGAAATTCCAGAAGTGAGGGACTAGGAAAGCTGATGATAAGCAGCTCAATTCCCACTCCTCCCATCTAGTTGCCTGGGTGGCATGAGGCCAAGGAGGGGCCCTATGAGGGAGGGGGGACACTTGGTGAGGTGGGGGCTGGGTCTCAGCCAAGCCTGAGGAAGGAAAGGTCAGCCTAGCCTTTCACCCACTATGGCTGCCCGGAAATCTGGCCAGCCAAGGCTGAGTTGACCCCACCCAGGGCAGAGGAGGCTGGACAAAGTTACCTCTGGCCAGAGAACAGCTGAGGCTGAGAACTCAGCAATGACTCCAGGTTCCCCAGGCCCCAGCATGACTACTGCCCCTCTCCCCAGGCCCAGGGTGGACTCTGGAGACCACATCCTCCATTGAGGAAGTTGTGAGCCAGGTGAGCTATATGTCCTCTGGGGTGTGTGCACCATGTATTCACCTGCCCAAGTGGATTAGGTGCAAAGATGATGGAGCTGGGAACCAGCTGCAGACCCCAACACATCACTAAAACCTTCCAATGGTGCCGGGTGCGGTGGTGCACACCTGTAATCCCAGCAACTCAGGAGGCTGAGTCAGGAGGATCGCAAGTTCAAAGCCAGCCTCAGCAACTTAGCAAGGTCCTAAGCAACTCAGTGAGACCCTGTCTCTAAATAAAATATAAAATAGGGCTGGGGATGTGGCTCAGTGCGAGTGTCCCTGAGGTCAATGCCAAGTTCCAAAAAACAAAAAAATTAAAAAAAAAATAAAACCTTCCAGTGGCACTAGGCATGGTGGCATACCCGATGCCCCTGTGGTCATAGCTACTCAAGAGGCTGAGGTGGAGCCGGCATGGTGGCGCACACCTGTAATCCAAGCGACTTGGGAGGCTGAGTCAGGAGGATCACAAGTTCAAAGCCAGCCTCAGCAACTTAACGAGGCCCTAAGCAACTCAGTGAGACCTGTCTCTAAAAAAAATACAAAATAGGGCTGGGGATGTGACTCGGTGGCCAAGTGTCCCTGAGTTGAATCCCTGAACTTTTTTTCCAAAAAAGAAAAAAAAAAAAAAAAGAGGCTGAGGTGGGAGGATAACTGGAGCCCAGGAGTTTGAGATCAGCCTGGGCAACACAGTGTGGCCTCATTACAAAACAAGCAAATAAAAGAGAAACACAAACACTCTTCCAATGACTTTCGAGTCAAAGTCTCACTAGGGATTCAGGGAACTGAGGTCTCTCACAATAGCATGAGTTTTCCCTAAACCCATAGGTGGTCTCCTGCCTGTCACAGGCAACAGTGCTCTCCCACATTCCTGGGAACTCCTCCTAACAGAGATCATGGGAAGGGTCCTTGGAACCATGCTCCAGCAGGGGAGGTCCTGCTCTGGGTTGCTGAGGCTCCAGTGTCTGCCTCAATGTCTCCACCAAAGGGCTGCCCAGGACACCAGCAGACACTGGAAAGCAGTTGCAAGTTTAGTAGGAAAAACATACCCACCTTCTCAGTTATCACCCAGAGACAAGTTCCCTGAAGACCCTGAGCCACATAGCCCAGGAACCCAGATGACCAGACTCTTGACCTTTTGTCAAACTATTTAAGTGGTCTAGTCTCCAGCCTTTTCCAGCAAGTCTCTGTCTCCTGTGTTCCCCCTCCCAGGAAACATGTGCCCAAGAAAATCCACATAGCTCTATAGTCTGTCCCTTTTTTGCCCTAACCCTTCTCTTTATTGTGCAATGGAGTCAAGTGCTCTGAAGAAAGAATGGTTTCTGGGGAAAATCAAGGCAGCCTCTTACCTTTGTATGAGAGCCGGACACGGGGAGTGGCCTGGAAGTGGTCCTGGGTAGGGGTGGCTGGCCAGGCCCCAGTCAGTAGGGAAGCCCAGAGGAGGAGACCAGTGACAAGCATTGTGGGAGGGGCCTAGGACCCAGGAAGCAGGCTTGGTCTCTGGATACCTAGGAGGGGGAACAAGATTGGAATGTGTGAAGCAGATGAGGGATTCCCTCCTTACCAACACTTTCCTTGTTCAATTTCTGCCCAAGGTACCTCAGTTTCCCTACCTGAACAAAAAGAGTAAAGGGGGGTGTCTCCATGTTTACACACCCAGTCACGAATGCCCCAGTAAGCAAACCTCATATATGCTCTTCTGCCTGTCTTTGTCTGGGAAAGCATCACCCATGAACAAGACCAGGCCACAGTGGGTGACTTGGGATCACCAGAGCTAATGAGAAGCAACTGGAGACTTAATTTTTTTTGAACCAGGGATTGAACTCAGGGACACTCAGCCACTGAACCACATCCCCAGCCCTATTTTGTATTTTATTTAGAGACAGGGTCTCACTGAGTTGCTTAGGGCCTCGTTAAGTTGCTGAGGCTGGCTTTGAACTTGCGATCCTCCTGACTCAGCCTCCCAAGTCGCTTGGATTACAGGCATGTGCCACCATGCCCGGCTTGGAGACTTAAATTTTATCCCTCATAGCATCCTGAATTATATTCAAAGGGTCCAGTACAACCAGGTGATCTTAGAGCCCTCTCCAATTCCCAGCAGGCTCTCTCCCCTGCACCCAATGCCAGCAAGGTGGGGCTCCTTTGCTCTCTTCCACCTTGAGTAATGGGGGAAGAGATGGGGTCCATCCTTGACTGCTCTAGCCAAAGCTCTCCTCCCATTGTAGGGAAATCTGGACCTGATTATTGGTGTGTGGAGAAACATGGGAGAGAACTGGTGGGATGAATGAGATATACACAGACAGCCCAAAACAGAAGGGACAGCAACAATCAGAAAAAGAGATGAAGAGAATAGCAGGGCTCAATTTTAATAAAATCAAAGCAGGAAGGACCCAGGTCAGACAGGCAGAAGGACTTCCTCCCAGGGAAAAGTTCCAGTTTTGCCCCTAGAGGGTAAAGAAGGGGAACAAGGATGGCCAGAGGCCTGGGGCAGGGTATGAGATGGCTGAATTGTCCCCTTCAGACCCCCCCACATCCTCAGCAGATCCAAGTTTTAATACTGTGTTTTTCAAATATTTCTCCCCAGGCAGGCTGGCTGTTGGGTAAACGCAGCCCAGCACCAGTTGTCAGAACATATTGCTCCCTCCAGGCACAAACCAGCGCCAAATCCCAACCCCCCCAACCCGCCCTCGCGCATACACAGAAGTATGGGGGGGGCCGCATCAAGAATGATGATATAAGCCCCACCCTTCAGATCTGCCCTGTCTGTTCCCATGGGAGGCAAGACCCAGGCCCATTTCTAAGAATCTGATGGGGGTGGGGGGAACTGTGACCTATTACTCCCCTGCCATTGCTAACCAATGGTAAGGCACCACATCTGACTCTTAGGCTTCACTGGGCAGAACCTGACTCCCTTTCACTCCCCAGACCCACTTCCCCTGAGTCTTTGACACTTCTGCCAAGGCAAACCACTCCTGGTCCCTCAAATAGGAAGTATAGCTTTAGGCCTCCCGCCTATTCCTCATGTGGTCCTCACTGTGAGAACACGGCTCCAGAGTGCCTGTCACACCTCTCATGTTCCTTAAGACATCCCCCATCTCAAGATGCTCCCTCCCAGGAAACCCAGCTGGGGGTGGGGAGAATCAGAACCAGACCCTCCCCCAAGTCTGCTGGGGCACAAAGCTAGTGCTGACTGAATGGCAGGCTCTGGTAAGGGGGGGCAGGAGGGAGAAAGGGCTGCACAGCCTCCCTCACCCACCTGGGAGGCCCCCACTAACAGTCTTGGATGTGCACATATCCACACCTGCATGCCTAAGCATGTCCTCACAAGCATGAATTTGCTCAAGAACTTGACCTGCTAGCAGGGTGGGGCTCAGGAAAACTGGGAGATACTGTCCTGGCTTGGGAGGATGCATTCTCAGTCCCTTTGAAAGCTTTGATTCTATGTAGCAGTGGCCTTATGTCAATCCACCTCCCACCTACCCTCGCCCCATGATCTCATTTTTCTTGCATCCATTTTCATGGTGACAAAGGTCAGGGTCACCAAGGATAGGGGTTGGATTCATCCAAGGTGTCCAGGAAGGTGGGGGACTTCCCACAGTGCCCCTACAGGGACCTCCTACAATGCTCTGTCCCTTGAAAGAGACGAACAGGAATGCAAAGTGTGCTGGGGTCTCAGGCCCAAGTCCAGGCTCCCTCTTTAGCCTAAGGGTGGCACAGAAGGAGAAGGAAGGAAGAAGAGGGAAGGGACAGAAAGGGAAAGGGGGAGGGGGTTTCCACAGTCCCTTCCCCTCTGTCAGTCCCAAGATGCCTTCCATTTGGCCTCAGCCCCCCAAAAGCCCCAAATCTGAACAAGTTCAGGTGGGCGGACAGAGAAGGAACAGCCACCGCCACCTGGGAGCCCACCAGGAGGACGGCTGAGAAGGAGAGGAGGAAAACTGGCGGGAGGGAGCAAGGGAGGGAGGAGGAGAGAGGGAGGAGGAGAGAGGGAGGAGAGAGGGAGGGACAGAGGAGAGACGCCTGAACAAAGAAACGAGGAGCTGGGGCTGGCAAGGGGTGCAGAGAAGGGGCGGCTAGAGGAAGAGGTCTGGAGGCACCTGGGGGGTGGGACAGGGGGCCAGGTGGTTGAATTGTCCAGCCTGATCCAGACCTCCTAGGCTCAATAGGGGGTGGGGGTGGACAGCCTGCCTCAGGAAAGCGAGGTTGGCTCCTCTGAACTGAGAACTGCCTAGGAGGAAATGAGACAGGAACAGGGGTTGTGGGGGAACATGGGGAGGAAATTATTAAGAGCACCCCACCCCACCAGCTACTCAACCCATCAGATATAACCCACCCCCAGAGCTTCTTTCTAGCAGCTGGCTCCCCCTCCCCCAACACTTCATGGACCAGGAAGCAAAGCCGCCCCAGCATAGCTGGGACTGAAACCCCGCTTTTGTGGCCAGGGTTTTCCAGTCAAGGTCACCTGGGCCTGGCTCCATCCTCCCCCCAAAGGTATGCAGAACAGTGGGGACTGAGGCTAGGCTGCTGGCCTTCTCTCTGGCCCCCACCTCTGCACTTCCGGGCTTGGTTCCTACAGAACTGAGGGGAAGCAGTGGGGGTAGGTATGCCTGTGCCCTTGTCTTGCCCAGACACCATACCCCACCAGGTCCAGGCACACCCTCTGAGTAGCCTGGGAAAAAGCACCAACTCCATCTAACACCCTGGGCTGGGATGAGTCTCCTGATCCCTGGGCACAGTTCCCATCTCTGCAACTAGGATAGCGGCTTCTGGGAAACACACTAGTTAAATTCAGAAGGACAGGGGGTCCCCAACCTGGCCCAGCTCCAGGGTGAACACACTGGTGTCTTGCCTTTATCCTCTCTCCAGTCATTAATGGGCTGATGGCAAAATGCAGCTTTCTCAAGAATTAGGAGTTATTTATCCAGCAGGGGCCCCAGTTGTAGTTCCAGAGGACTCTTCTTGCCAGCACTACCTAATTCCTGGGCCACCCTGACATCCTCCTTTCCTACTTCCTCCTGGCAAACCCATCAAGCCCCTGTTGACCCCTGTCCACTTAAGTCCTGGGGCCCTCGGTTCAAACAAGGGCTTGCCTGCTGGCTGGCCTCCACCTCCACATGCTGGGGCCCCATAAACCCAAGCAGGACTCCCTGCTGTGAAAGTAAACCCAAGATGCAGCTGGGGGTCAGAGGGATGGCAGGACACTGGGAGAAAAACCTCGGGGTTGGCTGTGTTCCTGCCCTACTGATCGGGGCAAATCCCTGCTCCCGTGGGTGCTGCCAGTACAGTGCTTCCCTTTCGGCTGACCTGGTCTTCAGATAGGGACACTGAGGCAGGGCAGGCGCACCTAATGCAGAAGAGTGCTGCCTCAGGCGTTAGTGGGAAAAAGAACTGAGACAGGAAAAGGCGAATAGGAACTCCAGCTCCAGGAGAGTGAAGGTGAATGTATCTACCTATTCAGAGCCCTTGTGGGAGGGAGGGGGAAAGTTGCTTTGCACATTGGTAACCCCGCAGGCCACATCACCCAAACATCCATGAATCCTTACGCAGCCCCAGAGCTAAGGGGTTTGGGCCGCTGGGACAGGTCCGAAGCCCATCCTAGTCCTGTAGCCCCTTGCATCCGCGGGTAGTGCCTCAGTTCGCCGAATCCAGTTCACTGGACACTTCTGCAGAGTTGCTGTGCCGCAGGTCCCAGAGGGGTTGCGGGATGGCCCGGCCGCCTGCCCACTCCCTCGGGTTACCACTGCACTCACCTCTTCCGTGGCGACGGGGCCTGGGCTCCCAGGCGGTGGCGGCCGCAGTGGTGGCGGAGCGGCTCCCGTTGGGCCGGCCCGCGCTAGCGGCCCCCCGGGGCCATGGCCCTGTCCGCGCCCTCTTGCCGCTGCGCTTGAGCCCCAATCCACACCACGGCCGCGGCTCTAACTGGCTCCGCGGGCTCGGGGCACGTCAGTAGTCGAGGCCCCGGGCCCCAGCCCGGGCCATGGGAAGGATTAGGGGCGCTCGGGGCCGCCTCCCCCGGGGCGGGCTGCGGGCGCCCCCTGGCCGGCGCGCCGAGGGCGCATTCCCCAGCGCGGGGCGCGGGCGGTGGCGCTCGCTGGGCTTCGGGGCGCTGCGCTCGGCTCGGCCCGGTGGCGCTGGGCTCGCCTCGTTGCTGGACCGGGGCCGGGCGGCCGCGCTGGGCTGCACGGTTCCTCGAGGCGCGCCTTGGCCCTACGCCGCGCTCGGGGCTCCTTGGACCGCCGCGGTTCGTTCGCTTGCTGCTCTGGTCTCGCGGCCGCTGGCGGGACAGGGCGCTCGGAGCCGCGCTGGGAGCGCCGGCAATTGGCCGCCCGTGGGCGACATTTGCATAGCACGGCCCCGCCCCGCCCGGCCCGCCCGGCCCCACCCCCGGGGCGGGACCCGCCCGGCCGCCGCCCCGCCCCCGCTCCACCTGTCCGCGGGCTGGGCTCAAGGTTCCCAGGCGGTGGGCAACCAGTGCCTGGGGAGGCTAATCTGCACCCCGCATCCCCGCCTCGGCCTCGCGGGCGGTGCCCCCGCCCCGCCCTGGCTTTGTCTCTCGGTGGATACACGGTGCACATCGTGCCTGGTGTTTACCCGGGCACTCAAATCCCTGGCGAGAAGGGCTGGCGCGCCAGGAAGCAACCAGCCTGCGCTCACCTGCGCACCCCGCCCCCCTTTCCCACTCGCCACCAACCGCGCCTGAGGCACTTAGCTTGAACCCAGCGGCGCTGGACCTGGGACTGCCCCGGCTGCTCAGCAGGTGGCGATGCGGCCCCTGGGACTCCTGTCACCGCTGAACCTTCCCGTGGGCAGCCCCTTCCAGCCTAGGGCCAGGTGGGAGCAGTCCAGCCACCACTTCTGTCCGGCCACCAAATGCTCCCCACCTCCGTGATCACCTCAATAACCAGCCTTATTTCAAGCCAGCAGCTCCCAAGGCTATCTTTTTATAGTTCCATATCCCGGAGAAATCAAATGAACTGAGGCCTCTCCTAAAAGGGACACTTGCTTTCAAATGACTTGGTGATGACCCAAGGGCTTAGCAACTGAACGGGGGCCTATTTCACCCCAGGAAGGGACTCCCAGCCCCCAAGGTCATGTCCTCATCAGCCAACACCACTTCTTCCTGCCCTATGCACTTTGCCAAGGTCCCCAGAGATTCTGGCCCTCTTTGTCCTCTGCTTCCACCTCCTCTTCTACTATTCCTCCCTCCAACTCCTCTTCCCAGTCGCTCTTCTCCTTCCTCTCCCTCTCTCTCCCTCTCCTCCTCTCCCTTCTGCTTCATCTCCCTCCTTCCCAGTCTTCTCATTCCCACATTACCTCTCCTACTCTTTCCCCTCCTTCCCCTGCCTCAATCTGGCCTTTTTTCTCCTTCTTTTTTCCTGCTGCTCTTCCTTCCTACTCTTTCTCCTCATCTTCTTTCTCTCTTCCTCCTCTCCTCTTCTCCCTCATCCTCCCCTACTTCTCTTCCTGGCTAAGACTCCCAGAAGCAAACCTCTGTCCCTCTGACTCTGACTGAGTGACTGTCAGGTGGTAGGATCCTGCTGAGGACTCAAGAGCAGAGTGCTACCCACTTGCTTTGAGCAGAGGCTGGGCATTTGAGGTGAGGAAACACCAACTGGGGTTATGGTGGCTGCAGTGACAGTGTTTGTACCTCCTCTGTCACAATTCATTCAAAATGCAGTGACAAACCGGGTGTGGTGGTGCACACCTGTAATTCCAGCACTTGGGAGGCTGAGGCAGGAGGATCGCGAGTTCAAAGCCAGCCTCAGCAACTTAGCGAGGCCCTAAGCAACTCAGTGAGACCCTGTTTCTAAATAAAAATAAAAATAGGACTGGGATGTGGCTGAGTGGTGGAGCGCCCCTGAGTTCAATCCCCAGTACTAAAAAAAAAGAAAGAAAAAATGCAGTGACAGGGCTGGGAGTGTAGCTCAAGTGCTCAAGACCCTAGTACAGCCGATCGGGGTGGTGCAAGCCTGTTATCCCAGCAGCTCAGGAGGTTGAGGCAGGAGGATCTTGAGTTCAAAGCCAGCCTCAGCAACATTGAAGCACTAAACAACTCAGTCCCTGTCTCTAAATAAAATATAAAAAATGGCTGGGGATGTGGCTCAGTGCCCCTGAATTCAATCCCCCCCCCCAAAAAAGACCCTAGGTTCAATCCCCAGCACAGGGGTGTGGGGCAGGGGCAGCAATAAAACCTTGTAACAGTCATCCTTCCTCATCCTCACTCCTCTGTACCAAAACCACCCCTGAGGTTACCACCACTGCACCACCACTATGGCAGTGAGGCCACCATCTCTATGGCTTCAAGCACCCTCTCTTCCATCCCTCCACAGCCTCCATGGTATCCTCATAGCCCACCCACTGCTGTCACCACCCTGGCATTATCAGCATCATCATGATCACTAAGGCAGAACTGTGAGGACCTGACAACATCTACAGGTACAAGGTCCAGAATGAAAGAGACTCAACTGATCTGTTCATGGAGTTCCACTTAGGTGACCTGGAAGGGGAGGGGCAGGAACAAAAGGAGGAAAGAGAGTTAGATTTGAGCCTGAATGCAGGGTGGAAGGCCAGTTCTCTCATAAATAATTTGGGGGCTGAAAAAAAAATCAATCCAAAAATATTGCTATTATTGCAGCAGTGAATCTTTGCTGAGTCCTTGCTCTGGGTCAGGGCTACGCTAAAGCATTTTTTATCATTGTAATATGTTTTTATATAGTATTATTTGGAGTAATATTGCATAGCTTTCTACAATTTTGCCTTCAATTTAGGGATCCAAAGATCCCTTGAAACCAGCCCTGGACACCATACTTCACAATCATGCCAAGAAGCAAGCTCTATTATCCCCATTGTGGAGAAGTGGAGACTGGGAGAAGTGGGGCATGTGACCATCAGGCCATATTGCCTGTAGAGGGCAGCATTTTCAGGAGCTGTGAAAACCCAGAACAGTCCAATGGGGCACACACCTGTAATCCCAGTGACTGGGGATGCTGAAATAGGAAGATCACAAATATGAGGCCAGCTTGGGCAACTTAAAGAGACCCTAAGCAATTTAGTGAGACCCTATCTCAAAAAATAAAAAAAGACCAGAGATGTGGCTTGGTGGCAAAGCACTCATGGATTCAATCTCCAGTACTGAAAAGAAAAAGAAAATTCCAGGACAGAAGGACCAGGCTAGAGAGCCCACATGGAGACAAAGGCCTACAACTCAGACAGGTACTTAGGATTGGTTCTGAATTCTAGAGCCCCATGTGACTTTAAGGAAGTTCAATAAACCTTTATTGAACAAATAAGAGAACAAGGCCCTGCAGCACTTGGACCTTGATCCAAGAAGAAACTTGAGCCAAGAAGCCAGAAATTCAATTCCCTACCCTGCTACCAAGCTGCTCTGGACTGACTGCCCTTACCCTATGCTCTGCCTGACACCCATATTCCTACTGTCCTCCCCTCCAAAGGCCACTCAGCTGTTCTAGCTCCACCTGAGAACCACCCAGGATACCCAGTGGGGTAACCTAAAGGGAAACAGCCAGGCCTCCCTCCCTCCTTCCCATGTGCCAAGCATCTTCTTCAGCCCTACACTGTCCCCCATAGCCCACTGTGGTACCAGTCTGGTCATATGGGCTGGGGAAGGGTAGAGACAGAGAAAATTAGGCTTCTGAAGGGTTTCTGGGCCAACAGTGGGGTTTATAGTTGGGAAGAAATTGGCCCAGCCCCCACCCTGGGTGATGAATGCTGTCAGCCGGAGGAGAGCCTTGACAGGCTCCTCCCCTAACACCCCCCAGCCCTTCCACCTGGCCCAACTGTTCCTGGCAATACCTAACAATGCTCACACCTGCTTCTCTTCCTTCTGGCTCCTCCAGGCTGTGCTTTGGGGACTGAACAGCGCTTCTTGGCCTCCTGCTGCCTGTGCATCCTCTATCTGCCTGCCCCTGGCCTGCCTGAAGTGGAAAAGGGAAGCCCCTTGATGCATCCTGGGTAATCTGAGAGAGACGCTGTCCTTCTGGCCTGGCATATGAAAGCTGACCTCAGAAAGCCTAGGCCTCAGAAATTCCCCCCATGCCCCCAGGATGAAGGTGGCAGCTACTCTGGCACTCCCTCCTCTGCCCCAGTCTCAGGGGAACCTGTTTCCCAGCCCTAGCAGGCTGAGCAGGCCCTAGCCCGCCCAGCATTGCTGGCTCAGGTTTCCCCACTTTCTGGTTTTCTCATCTCCTCTGCCCCAGGCCCTGCCTGCTCTCTGGCCCAGGAAATAGATCCTGGAGAGGGGGAGTGTTGGGAAGGGGCCTGGAGGGGGTGTGGACCAGCCAGTTGGGCAGCGCCAGGAAGGGGGAGCAGTGAGGAGTCACCATGGCCCAGGGCCAAGATGAGGTTGAGTTCATCTTTCTCCTGCCCAACCTGCCCCAGGGGCTGGCTCTAAGCTGATCAAAAGCTGGAAAGACCCACCTCCTTGGCTGTTCCCCATAGCTGCCATCAAGTCTTTTCTGCTATTGTTCCCTCTACTAGGAATGTTCTTCTCAGACTTCACCACCACTAAACCCTGCATTTCCTCTAGGACTGGGCCCTTGGCCACCTCCTTCACCCACAAACATTGCCTCTTTCTGCACAAGGGGCCCAGCCTCTTTTTTTAAGGCTGCCGTATCACATCCTTCTCTTCCCCTATTGGGCCCCTCAAGCATCCCAAACCCCTTCCAGGAGCTCTATACTCTCTCTTTCATCTGAGTCTTCATACAAGCTGTTCCCCTGTGCCTAGAATGTCCTTCCTGTTTCCTTCTAGATCTTTCAGGCCTCTGGACAGAGGCATTATCTCTCAGGAAGTCAGCCTTAGTGTGTCAGCTCTCACACTCAGCCTCAGGAAGTCAGCTGTGTCAGGATTGGGCCCCTACAGGTCCTGCACCTCAATCAAGGCACTAAGAGATCCTGCCCTGGGGACCCAAACCCTTCTGCATTCTCCTGGAGCCCTACAGGGATCTACCAGCAACTGCTGCCCTTGTGAATTTAACATGAATAATAGAGAGGGATACAGGGCATTGAGGTCCTTGCTTGTTATCATATACCCCCTCATTTCATGTGTGTGTGTGTGTGTGTGTGTGTGTGTGTGTGTGTGTGTTGGACTATGTGGGGTCCAGTGGGCCTAAACTTTACTGGCTTTGAAGTGACCCATAACCATTGGCCAGCCTGAATACATCCTGTTTAGACAGGGGCCAGACAGCCCTCAGGACAGCCCAGGCCCCACTAGGGAACCCAAGTCCAGGATGAAAGCTCAATCGCTACTGGTTCTGGAGAGGCCTCCCCAATAAGAGTTGGGGTAGAAACGGATTTCCACCAGGTGCAGTGGCACACACCTATAATCCCAGGGGCTCAGGACATGGAGTCAGGAGAATCACAAATTTGAAGTCAGCCTTAGCGACTTAGGGCGGCCCAAAGCAACTCAGTGAAACCCTGTCTCTGAATAAAATATTTAAAGAGGGCTGGGGCCAGGCGCGGTGGCGCACACCTGTAATCCAAGCGATTTGGGAGGCTGAGTCAGGAGGATCGCGAGTTCAAAGCCAGCCTCAGCAACTCAGTGAGACCCTGTCTCTAAATAAAATACAAAATAGGGCTGGGGATGTGGCTCAGTGGCCGCGTGTCCCTGAGTTCAATCCCTGGTTCCAAAAAATAAATAAATAAATAAATAAATAAATAAATAAATAAATAGGGCTGGGGATGTGGCTCAGTGGTTAAGCCTCCCTGGGTTAAATCCCTGATCCAAAAAAACAAAAGAAGCCGGGCGCTGTGGCGCACGCCTATAATCCCAGAACTTGGGAGGCTGAGGGAGGAGGATCGTCAAGTTCAAAGCCAGCCTCAGCAACTTAGCGAGGCCCTAAGCAACTCAGTGAGACCCTGTCTCTAAATAAAATACAAAATAGGGCTGGGGATGTAGCTCAATGGTGGAGCGCCCCTGGGTTCAATCCCCAAAACAAAAAAAAAAAAAAAAAAAACCGAAAGAAAGAAAGGAAGGAAGGAAGGGAGGAAGAAAGGAAGAAAGAAAGAGAAAAACTTGGGTTTCCTCTGTCCCCATGGCAGACGTTTTATCTCTGGGAATCTGGGCCCTGGATCAGTAGTTATGGGCAGCCCCAGGCATTGGTCCAGTGAACCTGGCTGAGGATACTGTGCCCAGGTGAAAAAGCACCCAAACTGGGAGCCTACGCCAAGTAATCCTGGCCTTGCCTGGCTCAGTGGGGCAGTTCTGTCCTTCCAGCACCTCAGGCCAAAAATCAGCCTGGACTCTCACATTCACATCCAAACCATCAACAAATCTTTTAAGCTTCACCTTCACCATATACAATGTGTCAAGTGACCACTTTTCAGCTTCCAAACCACAAGCTCTGCTGCCACTGCCTAAGTGGCCACCACCTCCATAGTCAACCTCATCTCTCTCCTGATAAGTATGGGAGCTTTCTCCCTGGTCTCTCAGCTCCAATAGCCTACTAAGCCAGGATTCAGATTCAGCCTGGTAAAGTGAAAGGCAGGTCATGTCTCTTTCTTGGCCAAAGCTCTCCATGGCTCCTACTTTGTTGAAAGTTCAAGTCAAGTTCTTAGAGTGACATCATTCCCTCAACTCCCTCCCCACCTTTCTGACTTGCTTCCTCCTGCTTTTGGCTACAGCCTCCTACTCTTCTCCCACACCTGGCACACTCTAGCCTCAGGGTCCCTGCAGTGGCTATTCCGCTTATCTGCATACCTCTTCCACAGATGTGTGCATGGGCTTTTCCTTCCCTGCCTTCAGGCCTTTGCTCAGATAGGGCCTTCTCAGTCTGGCCCATCCTGGCCACCAGTGCACCCAGCATTCTTTACCTCCTTTTACCTCCCCTCTCTTTCTCTTCCCAATGTATTATAGAATTTACATTTTTTTCCCCTATACTCAATTGTCAGCTTCAAGAGGGAAAGACTTTTGTCTGTTTTGTCTCATGTCGCTTCTCCAGGTGTTAAATGAATGACTAAATGGAGCTTTGTGGGACAGGAGCTTCAGACCCAGGCCCGTCCATACTCTGATTACAGGCTGTGAGCTGCTTTTCACCCCTGCCTTGGGGTCTTGGCTCACACTTACCTGGAGCTGAGGATGGACACAGAAGGGTAACTGTTTGCTGTTTCCTCCTCTTCTTAAGAGTTGGGCTGAGGAAAGAGGAGAGAGCATCTCAAGGTGCAGTAGCAGGGACTAAAGATAGGCTCTGCTTTACTTAAAAGGCAGAAAAGGGGCTTGGGGATGTATGCTCAGTAGTAAAGCCCCTTCAAGGTCCCAGGTTCAATCCACAGCACCACCACACACACAAAAAAAAGAAAATAAAGAAGGTGTGGAGGGGTGGGGGGCAATGAAGCTCCACTTGAGCTCCCCAGGGGCAGGAATAGTCCCTTAGGCAGAGGTTGACCTCAGGACTAGGAGAGACCCAGGCAGCTCCCTGACAAAGCCAATCACCAGCAGGCTCTGGTCTTGTGAAGTTTTTGGCTACCTCCCAGGCCAGCATCTGCTGAGCACACTCCCTCCATGTGTCTGTGTGGCCCCAGTCCTGGGGGAGGGGAGCCCCTGAGGAGGGTTCTGCAGCCAGGCCTGCAAGCTGGGATCTGGCTTTACTTAGTTCCAAATGACTGGGGAATGTCCCTTTCGTGACAGTGGTGGTGGGTGGCGTGACCTCCCCTAGTCCCATACTCCCAGCAGGGGAGTGAGGACCAGATGAAGGCAGCTCCTCTGGCAGGGGAGGGGTTGGTGTGCAGGCCCTGGGCACCCTGCCATCCTGGCTCTCCTCCCTAGGCATGGCTCCAGGTCATCCCTGCGGAGGGCTTGCAATCTGAGGTCACTATACCTGCCCTGACATCAGAGAGCTGAAACCAAAGCATCCCAATTAGGTCTCCAGCCTCCCAAGCTAGGAAACAGAGGCTACACCAGCAAAGTCTCTGTGGCCCAGCAACATTGGGACATAAGAAATGTTCCTTCCAGAAAATCTCCCCTTTACAGCTTATGACCTAAGTGCCTTAGAGGAAGGTCAGGCACAGGCACCAGGCCTGCAGGGAAGTTGAACATAACCCTGGGGCTAGCTAAGCATTCCATACAGAATGGTGAAACTTCTTGCTCCCTGTATTATGGTTGGCAGGGCAGTGAAGCCAGGCCTGTGCTCCTTGCCCTAGGGTTCTGGTGATTTCCTGTCCTGTTAAGGTTTTTTTGTTTTTTGTTTTTTAAGTTGTCAACAGACATTTATTTTATTTATTTATAATGCAGTGCTGAGAATCAAACCCAGTGCCTCACACATGGTAGGCAAGTGCTCCACCACTGAACTACAACCCCAACTCTTGTTAAGGTTTGATTTTCAAACATAATTGGGCAGAATAGGGGCCCTTGGCTATAACAGGGATCTTAGATCTTTCACCCTGAAACTGGGGACTCTTCCTGTGTTATCTGTGTGATCTGGGGAAGGATCCAAGCTCAGACTCACCTAGGTCAGAATACCATTGTGCACCCATTTAATAGAAGGGAATGCTGAGAGACCTTAAGGAGTAAGGACCTGGGTGACCTCATCTGGGAATTCTAGACTAGGACTCCCTTGAATGTTGGGGTACAACTTCTGAAAGAGGAAAGTCTACAACTGACTTGAGGATGAAGAGGAAAAGCGCAGTATGATTTTAGATTTTATTTTTTGTTTTTTGGTACTGGGGATTGAACCCAGGGATGCTTAACCATTGAGTCACTTTTATTTATTTTTTTATTTTATTTTTATTTTTTTTGCGGTGCTGGGGATTGAACCCAGGGCCTTGTGCGTGCAAGGAAAGCGCTCTACCAACTGAGCTATATCCCCAACCCTCATATGAGTCACTTTTAAAAAATAATTTATTTAGAGATAAGTTCTTAGGGCCTTGCTAAGTTGCTGAGGCTGGCTTTGAACTCATGATCCTCCTGCCTCAGCCTCCCCAAGCTGCTGGGATTACAGGTGTGCACCACCACACCCAGCCTGATTTAAATTTTAAAGGATCCCCCTGGCTAGTAGGGTGCCAGAGAGGAAGCAGCGGGCATCCAGAGGAGAGGACAGGGATCTGACTGGAGCACTGGGAGTGTTCCTGGGTACCTTCGAACATGGAACCCATCTATCAGGCCTGACCTGGATTTTGGGGTGAGGAGAGAGGGTCCTCCCTGGCCTCTATACCCCTGGACACATGGTCTGCCTGAACAGTGGTTTAAGCTTTAATCTGAGGACAGGCTTCTGCAAAGCTCATGTTTGCTGCCCGAAGGAACAGGGACCAGCCTAGATGGAGGGATAAGAGATGGGGGTTGGGGGGGCAGGGAGGAGGCAGGGCCTGCTTGGGGAGAGATCAAAAATCCCACAAATCCAGACCTCCTCACCCTGCCTGGCTCCAGCACTCTCAAAGTAACTAAACTAACTAGTGAGAACCTGGTTCCTACTACCCAGAGGAATGCATTCATGTGTCCATAACCTGTCTAAGCACCTATGGTGTGTCACTCTAGCCCATCTCAGCCACAGTCACAGTTCACAGGGAAGAGGGTCTCTGGGGCTCATGCAGCCCTCCTGGCTGGTTGAGGCCTGGGTAGGTCCAGCTTTTCCAGGTCAATAGTAGCCAGACCCAGAGGGGCACTGCTATCCCCAGAGGACAAAGTTGTCCTCCAAATCCCTAAGGGGAGCCAGGCATGGTGGCTCATGCCTATAATTCCAGCAACTCTGGGAGGTTGACTGGAGGATCTCAAGGTCAAGGCAACTTAGTGAAAGATCCAGTCTTGAAATAAAAACAAGCTGGGCAGGGTGGTGCATGCCTAAAATCCTAGTGGCTTGGGAGGCTGAGACAGGAGAATCATGAGTTCAAAGCCAGTCTCGGCAACTTAGTGAGGTACTTAGCAACTCAGTAAGACCCTGTCTCTGAATAAAATATAAAAAGGGGGATGTGGCTCAGTGGTTAAGCAACCCTGGGTTCAATCCTTAGTACCAAAAAATAAAAAATAAAAAGGACTGGGAATATAGCTAAGTGATAGAGCACTCCTGGGATTAATCCTCAGGTTTAAACTGGGAAATAAACAATTCAGGTGAAACTGAGGCCTGCAGCATCTCCACGCCTTTTTTTTTTTTTTCCAAGTTGTTGATGGACTTTTATTTTTATGTGGTGCTGAGGATCCAACCCAGTGCCTCACACATGCTAGGCAAGTGCTCTACCATTGAGCCACAACCCCAGCCCACCTATTCCTTTTCTTAAAGTACCCTCCATTGATGTCCTCTGGCCAAGTTGTCCCAGCTTCTTCCAGCCTAACCCTTACTACAGTCCTCAGCCATGGGGCTGCCTTCACATGCCCTCTGTGTACACCCAGCTCCTACTTTTGGGGGGAAGAGATTCCTGGACAGCTGAGTGGTTGGAACAAGGAAACCCTAGCTTCTCTCTGTTAGCTCCCTCCAGTTTCAGGGCAGCTATTCTGGGTTGCAGGTAAGTATGGGGGAAGGTTGGTGTGTCACTCTAGACCTAGCCTGCATCTTATTATCTGCAGACAGTCCTACAGCCTCTGCCTCAGTTTCCTTCCCTGGAAATGAATTGTCCCAAACATCACCTGCCCTCACTGTGGCTGCCCCTCCAACTGAATATACCAAGGGTATAGCCAAGGATATCCAGACCCCAGCCCAAGTGGGGTTTTAACCTCATGCAGGGCCCAAAGACAGAGTCTTAGGCAGCAGTCAGAGTCCCTGGAATAACAGAGACTCAGAAAGCCCACATTTCCCAACCAGAGGTCTACAATGGACCTAAGCTAGGCTATGGATGTCCTGTTCTCCAGAGAGAAGCCTAGAAGGGCTTGGCTGGGTCCTATTCTCTGAATAATACTGGTGTCCTCCCCACACCTTTTCCTTTTCTTTCTTTCTTCTTTCTTCTTCTTTCTTCTTCTCCTCCTCCTCCTCCCCCCCTTCCCTCCTCTTTCCTAACTTCCTTCCCTCCCTCCCTCCCTCCCTCCCTCTTTCTTTCTTCTTTCCTCTTTCTTTCTTTCTTTCTTTCTTTCTTTCTTTCTTTCTTTCTTTCTTTCTTTCTTTCTTCTTTCTTTCTCTTTCTTTCTTTCTTTCTTTCTTTCTTTCTTTCTTTCTTCTTTCTCTCTCTTTCTCTTTCTTTCTTTCTTTCTTTCTTTCTTTCTTTCTTTCTTCTTTCTTTTCTTTCTTTTTTTTTTTTTGGTACTGGGGATTGAACTCAGAGTCACTTGATCACTGATCCACATCCCCAACCCTATTTTCTCACAATGGGGCTTGTGATAGGGAGATACTTTACAGCTCCCAACTGTCTAGGCAGATGCTAATTCCTGCTCCCTCTATCACCTGTTGATTAAGGTCACTAGCCACTGGCCCCCTGCCCCCATGAAGATACAACTGCATGCCTGTGTGTTCAGGACTCTAGAGAACCCATCCCTAGTCCTTGTTCTTCGTATGCCAGGGACCCCACACCCTCTATCATGCCAGACCTCAGACAAAGATGGCAAATGAGGAAACGAGGGCCCTGATAGGGTCCCATGAAAAGTCTAAGTCAGACATAGCAATGCCCAATTTGCCTGCTATGTGTTCCAAGCAGAACAAGTCAGAAGGGTCTCTGGAGGGCCTCTCGGGCAAAACTCAGTGGCTCGCCTGGGCAGTTTCTCTGGTTACTCCAGAGCCAGCCTCATCATCTGTACTACCTTGTTGTGACCAAGACTTTGCCTCAGCTCCTCTTCCCCCAGGAGTACCCTTCCCTGTCTCCCTAGCAGGGGGACTCCTGGTCCTTCTGGCTTGGTTCAAACTGCTCTCCTCTGAAAGCCTGCCCTGAATATCCAGCTAGTCTTTGTCTTGTGAGCTCCCGGCCGGTCACTGCCCTGTGTCTTGGTCAAATGTCACTCATTCATTCATTCATTCTGTAGACATAATGTGAGCCCAGCCCCTGTGAAAAATCCTGGGCAGAGAGTCTGGCTTCATCCCAGTTTAGCTGGAAATTTCAATACAACTCTCTCCAAGAAGTAATACACCAGGCTCTCAGGCTTTGAACTGAGGGCTGGGAGCTACCTCAAGAAGAGGAGACTTTTTGGGCTGGGGTTGTTGCTCAGTGGTACAGCACTTGCCTAGCATGTGTGAGGCACTGGGTTCAATTCTCAGCACCACATATAAATTAATTAATTAAATAAAGGTCCATCAACAACTAGAAAAAATATTAAAAAAAAAAAAAAAGAAGAAGAGGAGAACTTGCTGAATGTGGTGGTGCACATCTGTAATTCCAGAGATGTAGGAAGTTGAGGCAGGAGAATTGAAAGTTGGAGGCCATCCTCTGCAACTTAGTGAGACCCTGTCTCAAAATAAAAAATAAAGGGCTGGGGATATAGCTCAGTTTGTAGAGTGCTTGGCACAAGGCCCTGGGTTCAATCCCCAGCACTGCAAATAATAATAATAGCTGGGCATAGTGGCACACACCTGTAATCCCAGCACTTGGGAGGCTGAGGTAGGAGGATCGCGAGTTCAAAGCCAGCCTCAGTAACTTAGCGAGGCCCTAAGCAACTCAGTGAGACCCTGTCTCTAAATAAAATACAAAATAGGGCTGGGGATGTGGCTCAGTGGTTGAGCGCCCCTGAGTTCAATCCCCAGTACCAAAAAATAAAAATAAATTTTAAAAAATTATAATAATAATAAAGAAAAAGAACTGGGAAGGGGAATGTAGCTCAATAGTAGAGCACCCCTGGTTTCAATCCCCAGTACTTAAAAAAACAAAAAAAATACAAGAATAAAAGAAGGAAGAGGAGGAGGAGGAGGAGGAGGAGGAGGAGGAGGAGGAGGAGGAGGAAGAGAAAGGGGAGGAGAAGGAATAAGAGAAGAAGAAAGGGACCATAATGGCCCTGTGTTGGGGGATCTGAGTCCCTGTAGGGCCCAGGCCTCACCCTGACCCAACACCTTGATGTCCCCTGAGGAGGGGAGAGGGTCCCAGGCAAGAAAGGGTCCAACATCTAAAGTTCAAAGACCAATGCAGCCTGACCAGTGGAAGACCTATGTGTCTGACCCACTGTCCACAGAGCCACTAGAATTCCCATGGACGTGGAACACAGGCAGACACAGGAAAACCACCAGGCTGGCAGCATGGCCCAGGAGCTCTTTGACTTCACTATGCCTCTTTCTACCTGTCTAAAGCTACCAAGCTGGGACCATGGGTGCACACTTGTACATGGGAAGGTTACTGGTCTTCCATAAGTCCTCCAAATCTAAACCTGGCTATGTGAGACTCTCACCCACCACCCATATGCATTCATTTTCCCCCAATTTTCTCATCTGTCAAATGAGAACAAATGCCTTCTTCATGAGATCTGGGAGGATCAAACAGATCACCAGGAGCAGCCTGTAGCATATAGGGCATACTCTCCCTGTGTCACCTTTGCTATGACTCATCAACTCTCCCTTGTAGGTGACACCGAGGCCTAGATGCCAGTGCTAGGGGGCCTGGCTGGAATTTCTCTGCTGGGGCCCCAAAGCAGGTGGGTGTTTGTCTTCTCATCCAATAAATGGGTCCACTTTGGCTGAGATGGCCACAACTGCTTAGCCTTGAATCCATTTCCTACCATGACTTGACAGCCATCCAGTTCCCATGGCAGTACATGTGGCACCCACATTCACACCCATTGGAGCCTTCTCAGGTAAGGGTAACCTTACTGTCCTCCTCCCTGGGAAAGGGCTTGCTTACAGGTTGTCATGGGAACAGTGTCAGCAAATCAGTCCACCTGGGACTCCTGGGCCCACTCCTTCCTTCCTTCCTTCCTTCCTTCCTTCCTTCCTTCCTTCCTTCCTTCCTTCTTTCCTTTCTTCCTTCCTTCCATCCTTCCTTTCTCCCTCTCTCTCTTTCTCTTTTTTTTTTTTTTTTCCTGGTACCAGGGATTAAACCCAGGGGCACTTAATCAAGAAGCTACACCCCTAGACCTTTTTTAAAATTTTAAATTTTGAGATAGGGTCTGGCTAAGTTGCTTAGGGCCTTACTAAATTATCAAGGCTGGCCTTTAACTTGTGATCTTTCTACCTTAGCCTCTGAAGTCACTGAGATTACAGGCATGTGCCACCACACCCAGCTATGTCCTTCCTTAAATAGGTCAGCCCAGCTCTGGTCCTGACCCCAGCATCCAGTCCACAATTGATTATGCATCAGCTCCTGGAAGGAGGGAGTTGGCTAAATGATAAAGTCCTGGATCAGCTCCCAAGTCTGCAGGGAGTGTCCTGTCCTGTTGACAGTTATGCAGAGAGCCCAGAGGGGCAAGAGAGTGACTAATGGAAGACTGCCTAGAGGAGATGACACTGCTGCTGGGCCTTAAAGGAACAATCTTCTTTTTTTTTAGTTGTCGATGGACCTTTGTTTTATTTATTTATATGCCCTGGTGAGAATCAAACCCAGTGCCTTATACATGCTAAGCAAGCACTCTTTTTCTGAGCTATGATCCCAATTCCTTAAAAGAACAATCTTTTTTTTTTTTTTTTTTTTTTTTTTTTTTTTTGTGGTGCTGGGGATTGAACCCAGGGCCTTGTGCTTGCAAGGCAGACACTCCACCTGCTGAGCTATATCACCAGCCCAAAAGAACAATCTTGAAAGAGGGGTAGGTGCCAGGCCCAGTGGCACATGCCTGTAAATCCCAGTGACTTGGGGTAGAAGGATCCCAAGTTCTAGAACAGCCTTTGCAATTTAGCAAGACCTCAGCAACTTAGTGAGAGCCTATCTCAAAATAAAAAGTAAAAAGGGCTGGGGATGTAACTCATTGGGTCCCTAGGTTCAATTCCTAGTACCAAAGGAGAAAGAGGAGAAGGAGAAGGAGAAGGAAGAAGAAGGAGGAGAAGGAGGAGGAGGAGGAGAAGGAGAAAAAAAGATAGAATAGAACTGGGCAAGGGCCTGGAGGCATGCCCTGTTGTAGAGTGTCCTAGAGACTAGAAACTTACGCTTCCTTGAGCAGGATATGCGCAGTATCTGAACCTACTAGGGATGGGCAAGGGGCTAAGGGGGCAACTGAGCTTCACTTGCACCCATCCTTCCAAGGGCCCAGAGTGGTCAGGACGAAACAGCAAAGAAGTAGGGTGAGGAAAGCAATAGGCCCTGGAACAATCCTTGGGAAGGCTGCGGCTGGAGGCTAAGGACAGGTGAGGAGGTAACCACTGGCCCCATCTGCTGGCAGCGCTAGTCAGAAGGGGAAGCAGAGGTGCAAAGAACCAGGACAAATTTATATAAGGTGCTGGGGCTCATGGAGACCCCCAGGCTGGGGAGCCTTTGCTGTCTCTAAAAGCATTCTGTTGATTGACAGAAAGCTAATCTGCCCAGAGAGATAGGACACCGACGACACCCCCTCTGTATGACATGCTGCTTTTATGAACTCAGGGACACTCGGCCACTGAGTCACATCCCCAGCCCTATTTTGTATTTTATTTAGAGACAGGGTCTCACTGAGTTGCTTAGGGCCTCGCTAAGTTGCTGAGGCTGGCTTTGAACTTGCGATCCTCCTGACTCAGCCTCCCAAGTCGCTTGAATTACAAGCGTGCCCCACCACACCCGGCTCATACTTTCCTGTACCTTGTACCTGGTACCAGTTCCTGTCCACCTCTTTCCCTCCAATAGCCTTTCCTAGGAACTTCCTGCTTCCATGGGCTTTGGCTCTTCTGGGGGCCTCTCTAGGAGATAGATCTGCTAAGCCAGGTAAGGAGATACCACCTGGGGTAGAGGTGGATGCAGGAGCCAAATGGGATTGCAGGTCAGGAAGCACAGGAGGACACCAGCCTCAGTCTCCCCAGGGGCTGTGTTCCAAGTGTCAGACAGGACTCTAGGCTGCCCTGCCCTCACCAGGTAAAGGGCTTCCAACAGTTCAGAGGCCCCTTTGTCCCTTATCTTTGCCTCCTTGGTGGCAGAATACAGATAAGTTTCCCATTCTGGGCTGAAATTCCAACCTGGCTGCTACTCTGCCACTCCAGGGTTTGGGATCTGCCAGCTACACTCTTCCTTGACCCACCTAAAGGGGACATTCCATTTAGAATTCCCTCACCAGCTGTACATTTTTCCTGGACCCCTCTCCCATCGGCACACTTGGGCCTATACCCTCACCAGCCCCTTGTCCACACAGGCACATGTCTCCATACACATACACAGGGTCTCATTATCCCTGACCCTCCCTCATTTTGTTGACAGTAGGCCCTCTCCCCCTTCTACTTCACATAGCTGGGGGTGGGGAGGTTTGCAGATGGAGCCCCTGACATACCACCAGTTGGAGCCTGAAACTGAAGTGCTCACCCCTATGTGATCCTAAAGACCCCCTCAACCCCAGACACACACATCCCCAGGCTTCCTCAGCACCCTTCTCAGGAACTGTCTCCATCTCCCAGCCCTGTCTCAGCCGCTCTTCTTCCCTGTCTCCTCCCTCCCCCCTCATTAAGCCTCCTAAACCCGCCAGCTCCCTGAAGCAGGAAATTGCATTCTGCCAAGATTAAATGGACTTGAACGCCCTGCCTCTGCCCGCAAGGGAAGGGGCACTGAAAAGAACCAAGTTTGCTGGGGGTGGGGGCCAGGACCCTGAACCCCAGCTAGGGGAGGAGAACCCACAAGGGTGGGGTACTTCAGGACATGGTGGGGGCTTCCTGAAGGATAGAGGGGAGAGGACAGGACCTATAGGGAGGCAGGGGCTAGGATGATGGCCCCTCCTTGATGCAGTTGGACTGAGCAGTGAGAGGAAGCTGCTCTCTGGGGTGGGGGGAGTTCTGATTAGGCAGGGGGAGGGGAAAGGGATAGGAGGAAATGCTGATTGGGAGGTGAGAGAAGATTCCTGTCCTTGAGGCAGGCTGAGACCCAACCAACAGGAAACGGAAAATGAACTTTGAGGGTATACTGACTGCTTTTTGGAGTACCCAGAGAGAGGGATTGCCACACCCCACTCTCTCCACTGCCCCAAGTTTTACCACAATGGTATAGTCAGGGACCCCTGTGTAACCTTTGGTCCTGGAGGGTCTTGCACAATACTGCTGGCTTGTAGGACTCACTGACCCATCCGGCACTGACTGAAAATGCCCCATCAGGACACAAAAGAGCACTGAAGTCTGTGATGGGGAAAGATGAGTGGAAGGGTACCAACTCCTTCCAGAGGAATGGAACCTAAGGTCCCATAGTTGTCCACACTTCCTGGATGAGAGGTCTGAGGACAAACAGGCTGTCTCCCCTCCCTAGGTCATAGGGCTCCCCCAAAGCCAATCCTACCAGTCCCTTCCTTCTCAGGTGGGCAGCATAGTAACAGCTGGTAGAGTCCTATGGGGTCCTGGCGTCTAGCTCTGCATCTAGGTAAAGCTTTCAAAGCCTGGTAAAGCCCTGGACCTGGAACCAAGTCTGGAGGGGAAAGGAGGAACATAGTTGGTCCAAACTGGCCAGGTGACATCCTAGGAGCACCTATCCTGGAGCTGTAACCAGGGTGGTGATGCTCACTGAGCCAGCCTATTCTTGGCACTGGGGCAATAGTAGGCACTGGGATGCTAGTGGAAGGGAATGGAGGGCCACAGAGGAGTCTTCCTGGAGGGAAGCAGATGCCTTTTGTGTATCAAGAGAGGAAGTTGTCTAGGGATGGCCTGAGAGAATTACAGTCTGACTGAAGGTGAGTAGGGAGTAGTTGGCCACAAGGCTAAAGGATTAAAGGTTCATGTGGTCCATCAGGCAAGATTGGGGTCATGGGCAGTTGCAGGAACTCATGTGCACTGCAAAGCAGGGCTGGAGGGCTGCCTCCACAACTACAGCAGCCCTGCCCCACTTGGGGCTGCTGCCCCATCCGGTCCCCAAGCTCTGTTTGTTCATATACTGGTACTCATTTCAGGTCACCCGAGTGGGGCAGATAATTCCCCAGGGAGACTGGCTCCATTCTGGTGGCTGGTAAAAAATGGGCTTCAGGGGCTGGGGATATAGCTCAGTTGATAGAGTGCTTGCCTCGCAGGCACAAGGCCCTGAGATCAATCCCCAGCATCGCAAAAAAATAAATAAATAAAAAATAAAAATGGGCTTCATATGTCCAAATGTGGGGGAACAGATCCTATGTCCTCGGAGGGGCAGGCAAGCTGTGGAGAAGGCATAAGATTGATTACTGCACCCCTAGGGTCACCCTGGCAGACCCTGGGGGAAGACAAACCAGTCCCTGGAAGGGAGTGTCTGCTATAGCAAGAGCTGTGCTGTGCCTGCTGGGAAGGGACACAGATGAAGTGATAGAGCCCCCTCAGTCTGATTCCCCCAGTGTTCCCTTATTTTCTGGTTGACTTCTTAATCTCCAGTAGGATCAGTTGAGCCGGTGGCCAGTAAGACTTGAGCTGGCCAGGTACGGAGGTGCATGCCCGTAATCCCAGTGGCTCCAGAGACTGAGGCAGGAGTATCATGAATTCAAAGACAGCCTCAGCAAAAGCAAGGCTCTAAGCAACTCAATGAGACCCTGTCTCTAAATAAAATACAAAATTCTGGGCTGGGGATATGGCTCAGTTGATAGAGTGCTTACCTTTGCAAGCATAAGGCCCTGGGTTCAATCCCCAGCACCACAAAAAAAAAAAAAAAAAAAAAAAAATAGGGATGGGGATGTGGCTCAGTGGTCAAGTGCCCCTGAGTTCAATCCCCAGGAAAAAAAAGGACTTGAGCTGGCTTGTCCTTCAGATCAGTGATAGGCAATAATCCAAGCCTTGCCCCTGCCACATCCCTAGACTATCCATTGTGAACAAGAGGTTTCCCCAGCACCTAGCCTCTGACTCCCCTCCCATCACTCTTCTCTGAGACTCCAAGAGAAAGTCCACCAAGACAGCTCTAGTCATGAGGAGTCCTCCCAGATCCTGACCCAGCCATCCCCTCTAAGCTGCAGGTTGGAGACACTCAATCTCAGCTACCTCATCTCAGGGATTTCTCAGGACTTCTCCTCAAGGAAGCCCCCCTCACTCCTGACTATACCCTTGCAGTGAGACTTGGTCAAGTGGAAAGAGCAGGGTATGGCAATCCCTCCCTCTGGGTACTCCAAAAAGCAGTCAGTATACCCTCAAAGTTCATTTTCTACCCCTCTTCCTCAGCATCTCACATCTCCTGTGACACCCATCACAGGTCAGACCACTCTGTCCTTTGTCCTTCTTTCACAAGGCCTGTGAGTTTGGCAGGATGGATGCTACATCTGGCTTAAGTCACATTTTGGTCCCCAGCTCCCATCATCACTGCATAACAGCTCAGTCACCCAATTGAATGACTACAGATACACATACATTTCCAAGGCTTTAAGGCAAATTCACACCTTGCGCACTTCAGAAGGGCCTGTGTATCCCTTTCTTTCCCAGACCTTGGGATAGTGATGGGTGGGGAGGGGTGTGGGCATTAGATGTGATTTCTGCCTATGGGGAGCTCAGAATCTTCCTAGAAGATAGGCCTCAAACCAAGAAAAGAGGTTTCATCCCCATGGTATCAGAGAACGTCATAGCAAGTGGGGATGGACAGTCTGGCAGCACATCTGAAGACCTGGGGTAGGTTGTTGAGGTCAGCAGGGTCTCCTGCAGTGAGGCCAGGGGAGCATCCCTTGCTCCACACCCACAGATCATTTGAAAACTCTGACTCCACAGGGGAACTGGGCCCTTCACTCCCTTTCAAAAACCCTGATCTGGAAGCCCCTCTCACACCACTCTGAGCCCTGGGCTGGGTTTCCCAGCCTCACTGTCCAAGACCTAAAGCTGAACAGATCATGACTTGTAGGATCTTGGATAAGTCTCCTACACTTTCTGGACCTCTGTGGTCTCCTAGCTTAAAGCAGAGATGCTCACCTCTTAGCTGGCAGGTGGCTGCCCAGAGAGGGTTTGGACTAGCACACCCCTCAGGCTAAAAATATTTGCTGGTACTTCCTCAGCTCTTCTAATGCTCCCTGGGGAGGCAAGCCTCTGGGCTGTGACACCTGGTCCTGGAGCCTCAGGGACCCTTCTCCACTGAGGCAGAGCAACTCAGGGTTTTGTGTTTGTTTGTTTGTTTGGTTTTGGTTTTGGTACTGGGAATTGAAACCAAGGGTACTTCACCACGGAGCGATATCCCCAGTCCTTTTTACTTCTTATTTTGAGACAGTGTCTCACTGGGTTGCTAAGGGCCTCACTAAATTACTGAGGCTGGCCTCAAACTTGTGTGTGTGTGTGCGTGTTGCTAGGGATTGAACCTGGGGCCTTGTGCATACAAAGCAAGCACTCTACCAACTGAGCTACATCCCCAGTACTGGCCTCAAACTTTTGATCATCCTGCCTCAACCTCCTGAGTCTCTGAAAGTACAGGTGTGTGCCACCACACCCGGCCAGGGTTTCTTTTTTCTTTTTATTTATTTATTTATTTTTTGATCAGGGATTAAACCCAGGGGTATTCAACCACTGAGCCACATCCCCAGCCCTATTTTGTATTTTTTTTAGAGACAAGGTCTTACTGAGTTGCTTAGTGCCTTACTTTTGCTGAGGCTGGCTTTGAACTCGCGATCCTCCTGCCTCAGCCTCCTGAGCAGCTGGGATTACAGGTGTGTGCCATTGTGCCTGGCTGTCCAGGGTTTCTTGATATTGAGGAATTAAGACTGACTGTTCCAGGGAGATCACAGTGGAGTTTGAGGCTTGCTCCTTTTTTTTTTTTTTTGAGGTGCTGAGGGTTGAACCCAGGGCCTTGTGCTTATGAGGCAAGCACTCTACCAACTGAGCTATATCCCCAGCCCTTTTTTTGGGGGGGGCTTTCTCTTGTATGATAATGTATATATGAGGTGGGGTCAAGGGAAGGGTTCTGGCTCTGACCCTAGAGGAGCGAAAGTTTCAGGTTTCAGGAGTCTAGGCAGTGCCCAGAATCTAAGTCATCAGGTATCTGGGATGGAGCTCTTACCTTCCCATTCTGCTGATTATTGTTCTGCTCCAGCAGAAGACCTTGGCTTTGGATCACTCCTGCAGTGCCCTTCTTGGTCTCTTTCTCACTTGCACCTCTCATCTGACTCTGGATGGGAGTTTCAGTGCTTCACAAGCCTTCCAGGGCTAGCAGACTTTCTTAGAGTTTCTGCTCAGCTAGACCTTACTCTGGCTCATGTCAAGTTTAAGCAGGTCACACTGAATAGGGCTCACCAGCTGCCTGCAGTTCACTTGAGAAACCTCCAGCAGCCCTGCCCCACCCCCAGCTTTTCAGCAGTAGGGTCTCAAGTGTGAAGATCCTAGTTGGAGCTATAGTATGGTTGGTACAAAAGCAGTTCCCTAGTAGGCTGGGAATGTAGCTCAGTAGTAGAGCACTTACTTGCATGTATGGGCCCTAGGTTCAATCCCAGGCCCTGAAAATTAATTAATTAATTAATTAATTAATTAATTAAAATATGAAAAATGAAAAAGAAAAAGAAAAAGGCAGAGGCTATAATTGGCTGTAGAGGGGAGGCACCTGGGAAATAGACATCCTCTCTGCTTCTCCAGGTGCCTACCAGTTGAGTGTGGGGAAAGATCAGGGACCAGGGTTTCCCCACCTAGGACATAACCCCTCATGTAAGGGATTGGTTTGGGCTCCTTCCTCCCCAGCCTCGTCTGGGGTTTCTCTGGTCTTGGAGCCTGGGAGGAAAAGTAGGCAGGTGGGTTGCCAACATACCCTTCCATCTTCATACCCCTGCTGGGTCCCACCATTTCCCTTTTTTGTATGATACTGGGGATTGAACCTAAGGGTACTCTATCGCTGAGACACACCTCCAGCCTGTTTCATTCTTTATTTTGAGACAGGATCTTACTAAATTGCCCAGGTTGGCCTTGAATTTTTAAATCTCCTACCTCAGCCTTCCAAGTAGCTGGGATTACAGGTATGCACCACCACACCCAGCTCCCACCACCTCCTTGCCTGAGGAGGGTTTAAGCCTTTCTTTCCCACTCCTCCCTTGGGAGGAGTACAGAGTTACTATGCCTGCCATTGAGAACCCTGTGGCTTTATCTGGGTCATGGAGCTGACACGGCTGGTGGGAATAATAACTCATGAAAAGTGTCAAACATAGACTTTATTATCCTATACATGTGGGGGGTGGGGCACAGACCCAGGTGTTCAGGTACTTGTGGACCCTGTAAAGGCTTGTGGGGGTTGGTGGGCAGAGCAGCAGGGACCCCCTTCTCTAAGTAAAATGGACTTGGGCTGGGATCACTATTTACTAGAGGAGATGGGGGATTACAATGTTTATCCCAAACAACCCTTCTGGTCTCTAGGACTTCCCTGCTTCAGGGCAGGAAATGTAGAAATGAACCAAATATCAGGCAGGGGCCTCAACCTAGGGATTCTTTGTAGCCTTTTAAGTTCAGATGGTCCATCTGTACCCTGAGAAGGGCTGTTGATATTAGGGTTTGACCCTCGTGCCCAAGAGACAGGGAGGCTGGGAGTGGTCTCCCACCTTTCCAGGGGGCCAGAAGGCCAAGATGGGCCCCTGCTCCCTTGCAGTGGATCATAGGAGAAAGAATTGTGGGGAGTAATCTCCTAGCTCCCACCTTTGTCTTTGGTACCCATCTGATGGCCCTGCAGTCCTTTGCTTTGGGGAACCAGATGTGGGGCTCCAAATCCATACTCAGGGAATAGGACCCCCACCCAACCAACTGAGGAGATGGGAAACAGGCATAGGTCAGACCTGGTGGAGAGGGTTCCCTGCTATAGGACTGTCCCAGACTTTTTCCTTCTTGAAACCTCTTCTCTGGGGGAGGCCCCACCTGTGGTAGCAGCAGTCTGCTGCGGGGACAAGCCAAAGTCTGTTACCTGTAGACTAGGCAGGTTCAGGCATCTACCTGTCTGTCCTGGGCTGTCACCATCTCTTCTTCTAGTTGGGAGGCAGGTGGAAGCAGGGAAGGGATTCTGGTCCTCATGAATTTACAATGACTAGACTTAATGAAGCAGGTGCCTAGGGATAGAGGATTCTCATGGGGAGGGGAAGGGGTAGCTACTGGACAGCATCTGCATCCCCCTTCCCTCCCTCCACCCTTCTCAGATGCCCTCTGCCCAAATCTGGCCAGCCCAGAGTTCTGCTATGCTAAGCTTCTTAGCATCAGTACACAGCATAAACAACATCTGTCCCCTACCATCCTAGGGTCTAAGCCCTGATGTCTTGAGATCCTTAAATGATCCTGGGGACACAGTGGGGAGGCCTGGGAGGATCCCTGGGTACTCCCCCTGATCCTGGATAGGTATATCTACACATGGGCTGCACCCTCATCCAGACTCCCAGATGTACTGGCTGTTTGTCAAGCCATGCAAAGCCTTCATCTTCTCTTCACAGACCTGGGGTCTGGGGGTGGGAGTGGAAAGAAAGCTGTCCTACTCTCCAGGGTCTAGTCTGGGTGGAAGAGTCAGGGAGGAATTGGTGAAGTCTTCCCTCTGGTCCCTCTTATCATCCAGCTCTGGCGGGTGGCTGTGGGATCAACATCCCCCTGCCTGGCAATATTCTAACATTCAGAAAAGAGAAGAAACAAGGTGTCTGAGGAAGAGGATTGAGGGGTAGAAATTACCTCAACTGAATTTTAAAAACCCCTGACTGGTTGCCATAGTAACAGAAAGGTGCATCCCATCACCATGGCAACAGGCAAACACGAGGAGGTCTGCTGCTGGATTGGGGATTTGGGATGTGGCCGAAGGGGATGGGCAGAGGAAGTGGGCCTGTGCTATAGCACTTGGGGATGAGAGGTTAAAAAGATCTGGAATTAGTCACCCCCAAATTTTCCAGGGGCCAGAAGGCCAAGATGGGCCCCTCCTCCCTAGCAGTGGGTCACAGGAGAAAAAATTGTGGAGAGTAATCCCCTAGCTCCCACTACCTACGCCTATCTCACACCATTCCCAGCTTGAGAGTTTAGAGCTGGGTCCAGGGCCTGCTTACCTTTGTTCTTAGCTGGGCAGAGTCTGGGGCTTGGAGACCATCTAGGTGGGTTCCTAACCTCAGGGGTTGACAGTCTGAGAGTCACTATCACTGGTCACTGGTCCTGAGAAAAAAGAACATGGCCAGGGATCAACTCCACAATACCTAGTGAACAACTAAGTAATACCTGAAGACTGACACATATCTGGACACACATCTGGAAGATGACTACACATACCTGAAAGATGGCTACTCAAGGTGGCACTCATCTTCTCCAGAGACCTGGAGGAAAAGACCTATCACCAGGACCCTGATTTTTAGTGTGAGGGTCCAAGAGAGGTAGAAAAGTTCCTGTTCTGTCATCACAGAGAACACTCTCAGGGAATCCAGGACAGCCTGGTAGCCAGAATCACAGGTGACTTTGGCAGGTCTCAATGCAGGCTCAGCACCTAGTAGCCATTATTGTGCATGTGACCATTTCACAACCACATGCTAGGGGCTGGACATTCAGGCTAACTAACCCCATGGTCTGACATTCTACCATCAGAGTGGGTCTCTTGGGTTATCCAGTGACGCCAGGAGATGCTGATTAGACACACCTGGGAGCATTGTGGCTCCTAGAGTCTTTGGCTTTTCCATTAATGCATTAGCATTAGTGTAGCCAAGTTTCAGAGATTACATGGGCTGCCTGTGGCCTTGGAGACCTGCATATGTGTGTGTGTGTGTGTGTGTGCGTGTGTGTGTGTGTGTACATGTGTGCACAGAATAGTCAGCAATGGATGTAGGGGGTATACACTTCTCAGCCTGTCAACTTCAAGTGGGCTTGTTCCAATCTAAATTTCCAGACCCATGCCTAGAGTTCCCTTGAGGGCATGGTCTAGGCACAAGAATATCACAGAGACATAGGAGTACCAGGCAGGCTACTTGGCCTGGGCTATCAGACAATATAAACCCTCAGGGGCTGCCTGGGATGGACAGAGCAACTAGTATGGTGGAGGTTGGGAAGACCAGCCCTCAAAGCCAAGGTACAGTGGTGCATGCTTACAATCCCAGTAATTTGGGAGTCTGAGACAAGAAGATGGCAAGTTCAAGGCCAGCCTCAGCAACTTAGTGAGACCCTTGGCTACTTAGTGAGACCCTGTCTCAAAATAAAAACTAAAAAGGGCTGGGATGTGGTTCAGTGGTAAAGTGCCACTGGGTTCAATCCCCAGTACCAAAAAAAAAGAAAAAAAAGGAAGACCAGACAGCTCTCAGGTAGGGAGGACTTCTGACTCTGGAGAAGTAATTAACAAAACAAAACCCAAAGGTCACCCTTTCAAGATCCACTGGCCTGGCCGGGAGTGGTGGCGCACGCCTGTAATCCAAGCACGCCTGTAATCCAAGCAACTTGGGAGGCTGAGTCAGGAGGATTGCGAGTTCAAAGCCAGCCTCAGCAACTTAGTGAGGCCCTAAGCAACTCAGTGAGACCCTGTCTCTACGTAAAATACAAAATAGGGCTGGGGATGTGGCTCAGTGGTGGAGTGTCCCTGAGTTCAATCCCTGGTTCCAAAAAAAAAAAAAAAAAAAAAAAAAGATCCACTGGCCCAGGAACCTGTCATCCGAGGTTGATGAATTGATGAATTCTGGGGTATCAGTAGCCAGTTGACTGGCAACAACAATTCTGCTAAGCACAGTACCATCCTGGACAGCAGGATGCACCCTACTGACCACGCCAGTCCTGAGGATGAAGCCCTGATCTAGATCACCTGGGACACCTGACTTGGAATCACTGAGGCTGGAGTTAGACTGGCAGGGAGGGGTCATTGATCCTGATCCCTAATGGGGATGAGGGAATATTGTATATTCAAGCTGTACCTTTTACTCATAAATGTGGGCATGTACATACACAGGTACTACTGGAGTTGGCCCTGAACCTGCATCTATCTCCATCCCTATCCTCTCCCAGAACTATGCTGTACCATGTGGGGTACAGCCACTGCAGACCACGTTCCTTTGTCCTACAATTGATAGTACCTAGGATCACAGGCAAGACACTAATCCCAGAGCAGAGGACCCCAGCCCTAGACCTCGCTCCACTTTGGCTTCTACCCAGCCTCCACTCTGTACAAAATGGACTTGGTGGTTCTCTTGGGGACCTCTGCTGGACAACCCTCAGGCTTTCATGAGGAGGAAGTAGGGCCCATTAGGCAGCAACCAGAGAGAAGGAGGTAGAAGCTCTCCCTCAGTCTCCTTGGGCTACCCCAACAACTTCATGATCCATGAGACCAGCTTGGGAGAGGATGCCAAGGGCCTGTATCCTGTGAGCACATTTGGAATCCATGGGTAACCTCACTGGTCACCTGGGCCCCACACCATGGGCCAGGAACACCTGGAGTCTCCTTGGATTCACTATTAATAGGTCAATCTCAGGGCTTCTTTGAATGTCTTAGCTAAGAACAGTCCCCAGTGTGGGTACAGCAGTTCTCCATGCAGGAGCACAGATTAAGTGTGTCCCAACTGCATTGTGTACCTGCCCCCAATACAGGACCTGACTACACCTGGGTGTGGCTCAGTAGTAGAGTGCTTCCTTAATATGCACAAGGCCCTAGGTTCAATCACAGTAAAAAAAAAAAAAAAAAAAAAGTTAAGAACTGGGCCCAGTGGTGCACATATGTAATCCCAGATACATGGGAGACTGAGTGAAGCAGGAGGATTGCAAGCTTGAGGCCAGCCTCCTCAAGTTAGCAAAACCTTATCTCAAAATAAAAAAATAAAAAGCACTGGGAACACAGTTCAGTGGGGTAGCACACCCCTGGGCTCAATCCCCAGTACAAAAAAAAAAGAAAAAAGGGCCATATGTACACCTACAACCAAAGGACAATATTTATGTTTTACTCACATTCTACCCACCTAGAGCCTGGGAGAGGTGTGCTTGTCTTCCTTTCAGATGTAGGATTGGCTCATGGATCTGGGATGGTGTGGTGAGCTTTGTTCCCTGACAGCTTAGATAGGATATTCCCTAGGAAAATGCCTAGCCATGTCCCAAGAGGATGTACCCACACTGCAAGGATGATACTTACCAGTACTTAGATATATTCAGTAGAGTAAGAATCTGCCCTCCTTTATTAATTCTCTCTCCAACCTGGTATCTGATCCCATTCAGATCCAGTATTTAGCCTGTAAATGGGGTACAGTGTTTAACAACCTGCATGTACACTGGATACAGTATCTCACATTCCCTCCAACAGTGTTCTGCTCTCCTGCTCATGAATGTTCAGCTCCTCCTGCTGTTGGTCCTAGCACCCAGATGGGAAGACATATGGGGAGATGGGAACAGAGGGGAAAGTGGGCCAGCCCAGAAGAGCATATCTTGGGCTGTGGGCCTGAGAAGCCTGGGGGTCTATGACCTATGACAGGAGACTGGAGTTCCTTCCCTGACATATGCTCCTCAGAGGGGTATTGAGTGGCCCTCCTTCCAGGCCCCCAGGTCAGTGTTGTCTTAACTTGGGGGTTGTGAAGACTTGAAGACTCCAAGGAAGTCAGAAGGCAGGGTGACAGCATCAGCAGGTAGGAACTCCTGTATAAAAGGCCAACCAGCTTAATCTGGACCGACTCAGTCTGGCTGTGAGGACAGCCAGTGTGGTAAGGGATGCAGGGGTCAGGTCTTGCTGGTATGACATCTTGGAGGCAAATCCTTCACCATCCTCTGTTCCTGAGCCCTGTTCCAAGCCAGGGGCTTTCCCCAAGGCTGCCCAGCCCCCTCCCTAGTATGGAACCCAGGAGACTTACCCAGAGAAGTTGGTCTACCCTGACCCAGCACCTTGAGACTTGGCTCTGCCCCAGGAAGCTCCAAGTCCTGGGTTTAAGGCTGCTTCTCTCTCTCTTGCTCTCACAACAAAGGTTTGGACTGGGACCTGACAGATCCTGCTTATCTCCTCATAAATATTTATAAGGCTCCAGGGGCCAGAGCCTGCAGCTGGTTGGGAGGGAGTTGGGGGGTGGGGGCAGATGCTACAGAGGATCTCAAAGCCCTTCCCTAATGAGGGTATTGAGAGGACAGAGTGCCACCTGGGCCTTGGGATCCTCTGGGAGGAAGAGGACAGATGGACAGCGGAACAGAGTTAGGGAGAGCTTCAGGGACTTGGGTCTAATCCAGCAACCAGACCTTCCCATGCACCCTAGGAATGTGGGGAGGAGGAGTTCAAAGAGGTCAAGGCTGTCCTGAACTGTCCTCCCAGGGGTGGGGACATCCTGAGAGCTTGCTCCCAACCTTATTGTTCTCAAATTGTGCCCTCACTCTTAGAAGTGTTCCCTGCACAATCCCAGAACTGTGCTACCCAAATGTCTCCAGAGCTGTGCTTCCCGGCACCCACATTGTCCCAGCCTTGCTCCCAGAACCATGTTTCCCTATGTTGTCCGCAAGGAGCTGTGCCCTTGCAAACTTATCACCTTTTATACCCCACTCCTTCCTCCTAGAACTGCTCTAGGGGCCCCCATTCTCCCATCTTCCCAGAAGAATGCCCCCTGAAGCGTCTCCCTGTTCTTCATTCTCCAGACCTGTTTTCCCCCACATTCAGGGGTTCTCCTTCATCCACAATGAATCCCTTTCCTTGCTGACCACAAGCACAGCAAACCTATCCGTGATTTGAGCACACTGCCCACCCCCAGGGTCCTGCTAGTTCCTCAGCTAGCTCTCCTATGTGCTGTGCGTGGGCGCCCTGCTGCCTCCTCATTGGCATGCTGGTGGGGGCCCATAGGTGGAATCAAAGCTTTTTGCTCAGAGCTGAGCTGCACAGCAGGGGTCTGGGAGCATTTGTTTCCCTAGTCTGGGGAAGTAGGGGCAGAGAGGGCACATTTTGGGGCCCAGAGCTACCTCCTCATCACCACAGGCAAGCACAGCTACAGAAAAGGGGGACAGACTGAACCAGTGAACACCCCAGTAGATAATGAAGGGCCATGGGGGATGGATGGCCTTCGGCAAGCCTGGGGGCAAGGCTGCCTCCCAAAGCCCAGAGCTCTCATTAGTGGAAGCCTAGGGGGAGAGGCAGCTAAGTGGGTCAGTCCCCTCCCCCAGCAGCCTGCCAGGTGTGGGTAAGGAGGATCCTCAGTTTATAGTCCCCCAAGGAAGTCAGTCCCATTCCGGGCCCCTGCCTCCAATCCTGCTCATTCCCCTGTTCCTCCAACATCTCTCCTTGAGCCTCTGCCCCCAGCCCCCTCTAAGTCCTCTGCCTCTCCAATACCCCTCCCTTAGCTCCCACCCCTCATGGAGCCCCTACTTCCTTGCAGAGACCCCCTTCTCTGAGTCCCTTTTTTTCTCTGAGACCTCCCCTAAGGCCTCCTCCCCTTCCTGCGCCCCTTCTTCTGAGTTACTCCCTGTCTCTGCAGCCCCCACCTCCAGGTGCTGGCCCCTTAGCCAGCCTCCCCAAGGCATCCTCCAGACTGAGCCACACCTGGGAGAAATTGAAATCTTAGACTCTTCCTACCCCCACCAATGAAGCAGACATCCCCATCCTGGCCAGGAAAGGCAGTAAAACAGGGCTCCACTGGGGCCAGGCTCAAGGGCTGTGCCAGAACAAGCATCCAGATTCAGTGAAAGAGCAGGCAGGGTATGTTGCAGGCTCCAAGCCAGGGATTTTCTGCTCCCACCCTTTATGCTAACTGGTCTTGGGCATCCACTCTGGATTCCCAAATTCCCAGTTTGCCCTTAATTGTCACAAAGATAATAGTGCTGGCAGATCTATCAGGAGTGAGGTGGGATAGGGGGAGGAAGAGAAATCTGAGGCAAGGTCTCTGTACAAGGTGCCTGGGTCCCAAATCTCCCAAATTAGGAGAGAGCTGGATGAGGACAAGACACATAGTCTGTCAGCTACCCTACCCGCGTAGTCCCCTTTTGTCCCTCTGGTCTTTGGTGGGGCCCTTTGTTGATCAAGGACTTCCCAGAGCTCACCATTTCTGTCTAGGCCACCTTCCTCAGGCTCTGAGAAACCTCTGAACTTGCTCAACTGGCCACAGGACAAAAGGTTGAATTGTGGGTGCTTTTCTGCCACCCTTGGGGTGAGGATAAAGTTCTGGGAGGGGCTAAGTGACTGACCTGGTCCTGACCAAGCGCACTCCAGTCTCAGGATCACTACAGCCTGACTAGTCTGGGTTCGGCTGCACAAGAGTTAATCTCAGGGTTTCCCCCACCCCACGTGTGCACAGTCGAATTCCAGGAACGCTTTCCATTAAGGACGCTCAGAGCAGATTTCATTTACATTAATAAGAACCAGAAAAATCTGCAGGGTGGGTGGGGGGTATGGTGGTGGTGCAGGCTTGTGGCTGTTTCTCACAGTTTGCTTTTGAATCTGGTAGAGGGCTGTGAAGGGGCTCAAGTGGGGGCTCCTGGTCTTAAAGAAGAGGCCCAGTCTAGCCAGGGTTGAGGTGCTGGGGAGAGGTAGGTAGGGCCTATCCAGTCCTGGGAGAGCCTTATCTGAGGGAAGAGGCAGCACTCAGCTGATCCTGGAGACTCCTTGCCCAAGAGAGGAAACAGAACTCAGTCTTGAGGGAGATAGGACACCAACACATGGAGATATCTGGGCCAGGGATGGTAAGAGCTGTTGATGGGTTTGCATTGGCTGTTGATGAACTCTCTCAACTGGGCATGCTGAGGCTCATCTCTGAACCTCAGTTTACCAATCTGTTGCCACTCCCTCTCCTACCCATGAGGTGTGGTTGCTACATTAGAAGGGAAGATGTTGTCTTGAGCTCATCTACCTAAGGACATTATGCCCCTTCTTACACTTACAGCTCTAGCTCTGTCTTTTAGCCCTAGAGCTGAGCAGCAACTGGCCCTTTTGGATCTGTTCCATGAGCTCAGGAACCTGTTTCAGATGAAAACCCCCAAGATCCACCTACCTGGAAAAGGGGGAGCCACAGAGTGAGTACGTGCACAAGGGTGTGTGAGCTGGGTGGTGGCTTGTGTTGTAGTCATGTTGTGGCCCTGAGGGCTCTCTCCCACTTCCCAGTTTCCAGTCAGCTGCTAGAACAGGTTCCTCCCTTCAAAGGTAGCAAGGGGCTGGGGCTGTAGCTCAGTGGTAGAGCACTTGCCTTGCATGTGTGAGATACTGGGTTCAATCCTCAGCACCACATAAAAGTAAATAAATAAAATAAAGGAAATAAATAAAGACATGGGTCCATTTACAATTAAAAAAAAAAAAAAAAAGGTAACAAGAACATCTGATTCCTGCCCACTGTGGCAGGAGCCAGGCCACACTTCCATGCAGTGGTGAACTTGGATTGGCTTGTGTGCAGTGGCCAGGGCTTTGGACTGGCATGTGCTGTGGCCTGTAGGCATCTGCATGTAGTGACTTTGCACACTTCCAGGGTGCTGGGGAAATATGTTACACTGCCTGCTGCAGTTGGATAACTTTCTGAGCCTGGGCATGAGCATGCATGCATGCAGGCATGCTGCGTATTTGTGAATGTATACTGGTCCCTCTGCCTAGCCAAGAAGTAGGGGAAGAGTGGGATGAAGGGGAAGAAGTCCCAGTTCTGGTATTCCTTAGGATTTGGGCTCAGGTCTGTCTTATTTTGGCTCTGTGGATTGGGCATCTTCTGGTGGCTGGTTGTGCTGGGCTGGGGACCTGGGGCTAAAACCAACACTGCAGGGCAGGCTGGTCTGGGCTCCCACACCTGCAACCACCCTGCCTCCAACCCAAGCCAGGGGATAGTAAGGAGGACTTAATTGCTTCCATGAATCATTCTTAAATAGCTTCTGTCCAGGATGACACAGAGTGGTGATGTGATACCTGCCTGGAGCTTGGATCCCAAAGCTTGGAGCCTGGCCTGTCATGTAGGAAAGTATTCCTTTTTTGCCCACTTGCTGTGGCCTCTCTCATCAGTATGGAGAATTCACTCCATTCAGCGTCTATCTCAGCAGTGCAACAGACTCCCTTGGACCTCTATGTGCTGCCCATGCCTCCCCTCTTACCCCATCAGCCTCCCAACCCTTGAAGCCCATTTAGACATTTTCAGTTTCTGTTCCCAACATCATCTAGGGATTGTTCTGTCTTGTCTATTTTCCTGCTTCTCTTTTTCTGTCTTCTCTTTCCAGGGTATTAGGGGTTTCCTAAGACCCTGATCACTTCAGAATTGGAGTGCATCAGTGCTGGAGCCTGACTTTGTTCATACAGGAGGACCCATTTCCATTGAACTCTTAGGACCCATGTCAACTGGGCCAGCCATCCAGGTTGGAATCCAGGTTGTGTTCACCTGCAAAAAGCCCAATCTAGTAACCTCCAGCAATTGCTTTTCTACTTTAAACTGGTGCTTGGGCCAGTTGCAGATGGAAACTGCAGGACCCTATCCTCAGTTTGTCTGTCTGTCCTGCTGGAAAGCTTTTGTGACTAAGTGTGACCAACTCCAGATGGGGCTCTGATCTTAACCCAAGTCCCAGGGTTCACCTGCTCTTACCACCTTTTGGGAGGCTGTGGTGAGGTACCTGTGGGCAGAATCCTTCTGAGAGCCCTGGACAAGTTTTCCTCCAGCTCCATGGACTATAAAGATGGAAACTGCAGGTCTGATGCAGGTTCTGTCACAGTATTTCTGAGAGTCAATAATTAACACAGATGGGTGAAGGGAGTGTGATAGGCAGAAATGCATGTTATCAACCGGAGAAATTATTTACCTGGATTGGCAAGAATTGCTAAGAGACTGAAGTACTTAGTGTGCACATGGCCAGCCTGGCTCTTGCCCTCATCTGGGTGCTGTGGGGACAACTTCCCCTTCCAACCAGTGGGGATCCTTGGTGGGGAGAGGTAGGGGAGCCTCAGGAAATAGTGCCAGCAGCCTTGGACCTTACTGGTTCCACACAAGGAGCTTTAAGGCGCAACTTATCTTGCCATGTCTTCCTGAATCTCAGAGACCTTGGAAGAGGCTTTGGAAACCTCTAGTACCTCAAGAATTGGTGGGACACCCTCCCACTACCATCAAAATGAGCCTAGCCAGATAGGTAATGGAGTGCTGCCACCTGGTGGCCACTAGCACTACAGTACTTCCCCCTCCAGGGCCCTGTCTCCAGCAATCTACCAGTATAACCCACCTGTCCCTGAAGGCATTTGTTACCCACCATCACCCGATTAAGGGTGGCTGGGCTCTGGGCACCCTTGAGACCCCCAGCCAGACTATACATGCCTGGGGAACTTAGCTCAGGCCTGGCTGCTCATCTGGGCTTTGCGACTTGTTTGATGCATAGCCATGACAGCTGCTCTTTGAATGGCCCTCAAAGGTCTGCGCATTGCAGCAGCTGTCCCAGTCAAGGGCAGTCTGGACTTCAGAAACCCTGGAGGTTCTCTCTAGGTCAGCAAAGTCCCCTTCCAAACTTGGAATTTAGGTTTCTCTGATTGGGAAGTTTACATTGCTCTCAGCACTCTCACATCAGGCATGGTTAGGAGGAATGCTAGCTCTGTGGGCAGAACTGAGCATACTCCTCCCAGGGCCAATCTTGATGGAGGATGCCTATCCCAGGCTTCAGTCTCAGGTTCTCAGGGATCTGAGCCCCAAGATACAGCCTGCCAAAACCTAAAGAACTGGGACCAGCCGGCTACAGTGGCACACCCCTGTAACTCCTAATGCAGGAGGCTGAGGCAGGAGGATCACAAGTTTAAGGCCAGCCTTGGCAATTTAGTGAGACAGTCTCAAAATAAAAACAAACAAAAAGTGCTGGGGGTGTAGCTTAGTGGTAGAATACCTCAGGGTTCCAGTACCACAAAAAAACCAAAAACAACAAGAATTTTGGAGTTGGGCATGGTGGCACAGGCCTGTAATCTCAGCTGCTCAGGAGACTGAGACAGAAGATCATAAATTTGAAGTCAACCTGGGCAATTTAGCAAGACCCTATCTAAAAAACCGGAGATGTGGCTCAGTGGCAAAGCACTTCTAGTTTCAATCCCCGGTACCACAAAATAGGGATGATAGCAGTAGTCACTTGGTTAGATAGGTTGGTGACAGGTATGACTGTAGAACAGGTTGAAAAGCCAGTCTTCAGCTTCTTTGAGAAGCTGGCTCACATCCTCATATTTACAGGAAACCCCCTCCCCCTTTGTATGCCACCACAACCAGCAGGGACCTCAATTTTATATATCACATAGCAGATGCTATGGTCCAGAGCAGTCTGTATGAAGGCATAGAGAATAGCACCAAGGAGAGTGGGAGGGATTCAAGTGCCTTTCCCACAGTGTGGGGAGATCAATCCAATGCTGAAGATGACTTTTTTTTCCTAGTCTCCCCTAGGAAAAAAAGCTTTCACCCAGGCTCTGATGCGTTGGGTACACATAATTAAGAGCTTCCCAGATCCCATTATGTCTGTGTTCACCCGAAGAGTTGTTCATACTGCCTGTCAGATGCAGCTAATTAGGATGCTTGTGACCCCTGAGGCATTGGTGGTGGGGCCAATCTGTTCTCAAGGCTTTCTGAAAACCTATACTTGGGACTTCTGCATTTGCTTCTCTCTCTCCCTAGCAAAGCTATAGTTAGGGTCACCTCTCCAAAGCACCACTCAGGTGTCTGGGGGTGGACCTGAGTCTTGAAAAGTTCCTCCTATTTTCGACTGTGTAAGGGTCAGGCTTACCCTAGGAAAATGTGACCATTCACAAAAGCCATGAAGTCTAGAACAAGGTTCAAGAAAAGGCTGCCTTTCCTGATTATATACAAAATCTAAGGAGCTCCAGAACTGTTTGGCCAGATAGGGCAATATGAGAATCTATCAAGCCACCTGTTCCTCAGAAAAACCTCTGCCACCCAAGCATATTTTCTACCCTCAGACATGGTCTTTCCTGGTGCTGAAGACAAGGATGGGATAAAACCATCTAGTTTAGAAAACCCTGCAATATCCTGGAGAATCCTCTCAGCAGTTGAGAAGACAGAAGGTAAGTGGAGTCATGGTTGATTTTCCATGTAGTTTTAAAACATGCTCACCTTGCATGTTTGAGGCCTTGGGTTAGATTCTGAGCACTGTAAAAACAAATAAACAAAAAACTGAACATGAATGATGGAAGCAAGGAAAGAGAATAAAATACTCCTTGTAAAAAAACCACCAAGCTGGGCGCAGTGGCGCACGCCTGTAATCCCAGACTTGGGAGGCTGAGGCAGGAGGATCACAAGTTCAAAGCCAGCCTCAGCAACTTAGTGTGGCTCTAAGCAACTCAGTGAGACCCTGTCTCTAAATAAAACACAAAATAGGGCTGGGGATGTGGCTCAGTGATGGAGTGCCCCTGGGTTCAATCCCCAGTACCAAAAAACAAACAAACAAACAAACAAACAAAAACCCCACCAGACCTGACTAGCTCAGACATGCTTTACCCACCCACTCACCTAAGAATAAAGAGACACAGGACACCCATTTTTTTCAAGTTATTTCTTTTGTAAAGGAGCCAGATTTGGCAACTAGACTGAAAATCTTCAAAATTCTGTACAAATGTGTAATATACAAATATACACAAGGCTTCTGCCAAGAAAAGACATTACGAGGACAAATGACACAGGTGGCTTCAATGTCACTTACCACCTAACACATCTCAAACCCTCAGGAAGGAGGGACCACAACATAGATTACACATGTAAAACACACTACATTACACTATGTACACCCAAGTATAAAAAGCCCGCTGTCCCCTCTGGTCTATTCACAAGCCATAGGATGGGAAGGACGGCCATTTACCAGATAACCCACATAAAGGAGCTCCTTTTAAGTGGGGAGGGAGAACCCTGAAGAATGAATTGGTTCACCCTAAAAAAATATTAACAGCACAAGGCATAAGAGTGAATTCAGGACATGGCCCACTCCTTGCACTCTTTGGAGCTCCTTATCATCTCTCTCTCTTATATCTCACTCCATTTCAGTGAATCGGGCAAACATGGCTTTCCGGACAGCATCTTTGTAGGAATCAGCACCTGACAACCCATATGCACTGCCTTTGGCCCCCAGGCCAGCTCCCTTTAGCCGAACTTGAGCCTGGGGAAACAAAAAAGACTGTTAGCAGCTGGCAGGTAGAGTGCAGATTATTCCCATTTCTCATCCAGCCCATTCCTTACCAAGCAGGAGGACCACCCACCAGGAGATGCCAAGTTTATATGAAGGCAAGGATTCAAGGCTGGAGACCTGGGGTAGGTTTAAAGACTGAAGCAAAAATGGGCTTAAGACAGCCAGGTGAAGCTGTATCCCCTCCATGACCATGACTGCTCAAGCAAGTATTCATGCTTGGTAAGGACCCCAAAGTACTACACTGAAGCCTGGGGAAGTTCTGATAATTACAGGCACAAATTACCACAAGACAGCCAATGGCAGCAAAACTCACATGCAAAGGATAAATATGGTCTGTAAATGTCTGATCTAAGCTATACTGTGTCAGGACAGTGTGGAAGCAATCACTAGGCCAGTGCATGAGGGCCTCTGTTCCTGAAATTATATCTCAATCTGGGCTCTGACCAATTTAAGGACTGGAGGTGGGGGTAGTACTGAGGATTGAACCTAGAAGTGCTCAATCACGGAGACACATTCCTGGATGTCTTTGAACTTCGATCCTCCTTCTTCAGCTTCCCAAATCACTGGTGTGTGCCAGCACACTCAGCTTGAATTTTAATTTTTAAAGATATAAGGAGGGTGAAGTGAGGGAGGGCTGCAGGGAACAAACCCATTTGGGGATGAGGACATGACCAGCAAGTTTGTGCTAAGGTAAAGCTGCTAGTCTGTCCCAGTCTTTCTCAGCTCTTTTCTCTCTCTCATCTTTTCAACAAGGCCTGTAAACCCAGCATCCACAGATGCCCACTGCTACTGCTTACCTCAATGGGAGCTGTGATGCCTTGACACTTTCTTCCCAAGCCTGAGCCTTCCCGCCAGCCCATGGCCTGCAGCATCTTGTTGCCAATGTTACTGTGGTCAATGCCATCTTTGGTGGGCTGCTCGTAATTCCTGCCAGTGGCAAACACACAGTTACTTAAAACAGCCAGAGCCCCAGCTAATGAACTGGAAAATGGTGCACATCACATACACAGTGCCAGCATCAAACTGCTTCTTGCGCTTGGGCTCTGGAGGTTCTGGAATGCCATATTTCTCTCGTCTTTCTGCAGCTCGATCTCGGTATTTCATCTGTGTAGAAGAAAAAACATTGCTAGAAATATTCAGACTCTAGCCTGTTGAATGCACCTAGACTATTTTTAACCTGGAGCATGGCTTTTTAAAGTTCTTATTTTATAATTTATTAATTTTATTTTTTAGGTGCACTTGAACTGAGGAGTGCTCAAACAGTGAATCACAACTCCAATCCTTTTTATTTTTGAGACAGGGTCTCTCCAAGGTGCCCAGGGCCTTGCTAAATTGCTGAAGCTGGCCTCGACCTTGAGATCCTCCTGTGCCACTGGGATTATAGGCACGTGCTACAGTGCCCAGCTATGGAGCTTGGTTTTTGACCCTGCTTTAAAAAAAAAAAATCGATATTTTTAGTTGTAGCAGGACACAATACCTTTATTTTACTTTTTTTTTTTTAAGATGTTGATAGACTTTTGATTCATTTATGTATATGTGGTGCTGAGGATCAAACCCAGTGCCTCACACATGCTAGGCAAGTGCTCTACCACTGAGCCACACCCCCAACCCTTACTTATTATTTTTTAATGTGGTGCTGAACCCAGTGCCTCACATGTGCTAGGCAAGTGCTCTAAAACTGAGCTATTCCCAGTCCTCAGGCCTGGTTTTAAGTATCAAATTTTCTTGCTTCTCTCACCTCACTTAGTCACATTGCCTGTCAAGGTCCTAAGGCAAGAGGGCAGAGTTGCCAGTCCCCCCTCAGCATTTGGACAGGCCCACCTCCAGGGACAGATAGCATCAAAGAGGCTTCCAGAGACTTACCCAGCAGTCCCTAGGGGAGATGGAACCATAACCAGTGGGAAAAAGGGAAAAGCAAAAGCCTTAAAATATAGATACCTGAGAATTATCTCAGGGTAGGAAATTTCTCACCCACACCCACATTCTTTTTTTTTTTTTTGGAACCAGGGATTGAACTCAGGGACACTTGGCCACTGAGCCACATCCCCAGCCCTATTTTGTATTTTATTTAGAGACAGGGTCTCACTGAGTTGCTTAGGGCCTCGCTAAGTTGCTGAGGCTGGCTTTGAACTCTCGATCCTCCTGCCTCAGCCTCCCGAGTCGCTTGGATTACAGGCGTGCACCACCACGCCTGGCTTTCTTTCTTTCTTTCTTTTTTTTTTTTTAACTTGGTACTGGGGATTGAACTCACGGGCACTCTACCACTGAGCCACATCCCCAGCCCTGTTCTGTATTTTATTTAGAGACAGGGCCTCACTGAGTTGCTTAGGGCCTTGCTTTTTTACTGAGGCTGGCTTTGAACTCACGATCCTCCTGCCTCAGCCTCCTGAGCCACTGGGATTATAGATGTGTGCCAAAAATCCCAGCCTAACCCATAGTCTTTATTTGCATTTAAAAACCCTGTCTGAGGCAGACATGGTGGTTCACACTTGTAATTCCAGCAACTGTGGAGACCAAGCTAGGAGAATTCCAAGTCTGAAGCCAGCTTCAGCAATGTACCAAGAGTCTGTCTTAAAATAACTTAAAAACAGGGCTGGGGATATAGCTCAGAGGTAAAGTGTCCCTGAATGCTACACTCTACTGGAGGAAAACAATAGAACAAACAATCCCAGCCTGCCTAGTCCCCAACCTGCCTCATCAACCACCAGCACCAACTGCTTGCCCATTACTGGCACCACAGTCTTCTACCTTTGTTTTCAGCCCTGCCTATCCTTTTTTTCCACATCATCTGCAATTACCTCATGCCCTGCTAGCTCGTAGGCCTCATTTGAAGTCTCCCTCATTACCCATGAAGGCTTCCCTGGCCAGGCCAAATAAGAACGTTCTCCCCTTGATAAAACCCAGTGTTTGTCACCAGTGAGGGTTTGACATTCAGTACTTAGGAGCAGTCTTGAATTTGTGCTGGTTTTGTGAACCCCCATGAAGAGACAGTGTGGGCTCACCAATACACAAAGCCTGAGTCCAGTCTACGTAAACTATAATGGCTAGGTGACAAGTATGTTAGAAATCCTTCTATCCTGCCCCAGGGACCTGAAACTAAATGCTATAAATAAAAGCTAAAGGTAACCTGGGTACGGTGGGGCACACCCACAGTCCCAGCTACTCCAGAGGCAGAGGGAAAAGGATTGCCAAAGACTAAGAGTTCAGGGACAGCCTGGGTAACATAGCAAGACCCTACCTCAACCAACCAACCAAAGCAAAATCAAAACAAAAACTGCTAAAGGCAGATATCCTGAGATAAGTCCTCCTCGTGGCACACTGTTTCTTATTCACCTCTCTCTCCCTCAGCTCCAAGGCTTCCAGCTCCTGTTCACTCAGCCTGGATCGTCGGTAGATGTCCATGTTTTGCTATATAAAAGATTTTATAGACACAGTTAGAATTCAGGCTATCCTAATGTGAGATGTCATAACATCAGCACTATCTATTGTGTTCAAAAGCTAAAACCTAATTCAATACACTATGGCATCAAAACCAGCACCTGGAGAATGTGGCAATGTAACGTTCCCCTTCATTCTATACTTCCTAAAAATGCAACTATTCAACAGGAGGAACTTACTGAACTTCCATCACAGTCAGGGTACACTAATCATTTCACTGCTTCCCTTCCCCACCTCCAGTAGGCTTAGAGAAATAAGCAAGGCCACCTTGTGTAAGTCTGAGAGCTGCTGATGCCTGACCAAGGCATCTTTGTTTGGGAACTGGCGACGGCAGAGCAGGCAGGCCATCTTCTTCCAGTCAGCCAGCTTCTCTTCCTCACTCTCAAGTCTCTCTACCAGCTCTTCCTCATTGTCACTGTCGCCACTGTAAGCAGCAACGAGACCCCTCTGGGGACACAAGAAAAGGTCACTGGAAATGCACAACAGGAAGACGGTAATGTCTGTGTCTGTGGATAAAATGATGCCTAATCCAAAATGTGAGTGAATCCTCACCATGTATAAAACCCCCAAGACAGCAACAGATCAAGAGTAACAAACAGCTCAGGTGGACCAGTATCTATCAAGTACAGGTTTTTCTTATCTAATTTTCTCTTTTCAGACCATTAAAACTTCTATTTACAGAAGCAACAAATCTCAGTTAACCAAGTTTAGGAATTCAGGTTTCATTACTGTTCATATCACCTGTTTTCAAGCATAGAAAACAAATCCCTTAGTTGTAGACTGTATGTGTAGAAACTGCTCCAAATACCCACAAAGACCACATCCAGTTTCAAGTAAAAATCACACTAGCCAAGATGTAGTTGAAATTCAAAGCCACACACAAATTACAGATATGGTCTTTAAAATGCAACCAATATTTTCTTACTTTGAGGGGATTCTCCTCATCTCCATTTCGTACCAATTCTGGGATGAGCTGCTGCCTTTCAGCTAAGGCTCCCTGTGAAACAGAACAAGCCATAAGTCTCAAGTTTTACATAGGCTCCCATTATGAAATGTGACCATTGCTACTACCATTACCTTCTTCTCAAAGAGAGCAAAGCCAGCATCTGCTGCAGCAGATTCTCTCCTTTCTTCTTCCCTCAAGGAACTGACAGGTTGAAAGCTATTTTTAAAATTCTCTTTTTGCTTGTTTAAACTCTTAGCCCAGCGTTCCATGTCTTTGGCGATCTAATGTCAAACAACAAACACCATCAAAAAACATTCAGTACCCTGTACCATTGCAATGAACCATTAAGGATCTTATCTCAATCACATGGGATCTAACAAACCTTTTACCTCTTCCTACAAATATTTCCACAGATCTATCACATACAACTACATGAAACTTTCAGGATGGTTTTGTTTTGTGATGGCTGGGCTTCAAACCCAGAGTCTTGTACAGGTTAGGCAAGCATTCTACCACTGAGCTACATCTCTGCAGTGCCTAGTCGTTTTTGTTTTAGGGGGGGGGGGGGGGGGCGCATTACCAGAGATTGAACCCAAGGGTGTGTAACCCCTGAGTCACATTCCCAGCCCTTTTTAGTTTTTGAGACAGGGTCTCACTAAGTTGCTTAGAGCCTCGCCTGGCTGGTCATATTCTTACCTGTTGGGCTGTTTTGCTCTTGGGTTTTTCCTTTTTTTCCTTCCCCTCTTTTGTGGGAGGCAGACCCGTCTGCTGGTGGGAGGTAGACTCTGCAGCTGGCACATAGGTCTCCTTCTCTCCATCCCAGTAAAGATACTGCTGTGTTAAGGAATTATAGTAGTACTAGAAGGAAAAACCAAACAAAAAAAGTACCATTAATGCAGGATTTTCGTTATGTCAAACTTTTTAAAAAATGGTATGGAGGGCTGAACTCAGAGTACTGTATCCCCTAGGCAAGTGCTCTACCACTGAGTTATGTCCCTGGCTCTGCTATGTCAAACTTCAACTTATTGAGACCTGTCTCAAAATTAAAAAAAAAAAAAAAAAGGATGGGGAAGTGGCTAAATGGTTCAAAGTGCCCCTGGGTTCAATCCCTGGTACTACCACCCCCCAAAAAATATATAAAATATGTTTCACACTAGTGATATATTTCCTACCCATAAATGACCTAGGATACACCTTGGAATACTTAAAGATGATGAGTCAGCTGGCAAAGAGATGTGAAACTTCTAGAGTCAAAAGTAGATTATAATTTCTTCTCAAGAGTCTGATTCTCATTAATTTAATCCCGTGGCTTTCCAACAGGGCATGCAAATGGCATTGTCTCACTCCTTTCCACAGAAACATCATTTACACAAGTCAGGTGGCCAGATGGACAGGTCATGAGACCCACATCCTCTGTGAAAACCAGTCAACAGCTCTTCACCAGGCTCATTCATATAGAACCCTTTGGATCTCCAGGAAACCAGAGAGTTGCGAACATTAGCTAGGGAGTCTAGGAGGAGGTATTGTGAAGGAACCCAAGCTCAAGAGGAATTGTAACAGAAGACAGGTGACACCTTTCTCTCCTTTATTTCTGTCACTCATTACCTGCTCAACAGGGACACAAGAGAATGTTATGTTTCCTCTGGGGAAGGTAGTGTGGGTAACGTACATAAGTACACCAAGGAGAGATACTAGGGAAATGGCCAGACTGCACAAACTAGAGCAGAAGAACTAGACTGGTGGCACACAGCTTCTCATTTCCCCTCTCCAAATCCACTAGCTTTCAATGCCAAGTTCTTGTTAAAAGTACTTATTTTACCATTCTATATATATAGCTGCTGGTCATAAATATTTATGGAGTGTTAAAGTTGCTTTTCCTTTTTAGAAGTTATATACACCACTAAAATAAAGCATCACTACACAGATCTGCTAAATTCTATCCTCAATATTGAGGCATGCTAAGTAAGAGAAGCTGTAGCTGGGTATGGTGGTGCTGTAATCCCAGCATCTGAGGATTTCAAGTTTGAGGCCAGCCTCAGCACCTTAGCGAGGTCCTAAGCAACTTAGTGAGACCTGTCTTAAAATAGAAAATAAAAAGGGCTGGGTATGTGGCTCAGTGGTAAAGCAACTCTGGGTTCAATCCTTGGTACCTGCTCCTCCCTGGGAAAAATATTGAAAGAAACTACACAAAAGGAACATATTGTCTGAGTCCATTTATGTGAAATGTCTAAAAAAGATAAATCCACAGAGACAAAAAGTAGATTAGTGATTACTGGACAGAGGTGGGGAGAGGATACAGAATAACTGTTTAATGGACATAAGGTTTCTCTTTGGGGTGATGAAAATATTCTGGAATTAGTGGTGACAACTGTATGACAGTGGGAATATGGTAAAAACTACTGGGCTGGGGTTGTAGCTCAGTGGTAGGGCACTTGCCTAGCATGTGTGAGGCCCTGAGTTAAATTCTCAGCACTGCATACAAATAAATAAATAAAGGTTCATCAACAACTAAAAAAAAAACCTACTGAGTTGTATACTCTAAATGGTTAAAACTGTGAATTCTGTTATGTGGATTTCTTCTCCATTGGGGGGAAAAAACATGGAGAAAACCACAACTTCTAGCAAGGTCTTTACATAAATCTTGACAAAATTATCTCTGATAACAAAAATCAGAATAGTGGTTACTGAAGGGGAAGGGGGCTGACTAGCAGGGTTTGAGGGACCTTTTAGGTAGGCTAAGAATGTTCTGAGCGATGGTATAAATATAAATATATTATCCATGCAAACTAGAAGAATTGCACACCTCAGTCTTTTTATGTGTGTGGGACTAAGGATTAAACTTAGAGGTGCTTTACTACTAAGCTACATCCCTAACCAGTTAAAATTTTATTTATTTATTTATTTACTCATTGGCACTTTATCACTGACCTACATCCCCATCCTTTTTGACAGGGTCTTACTAAGTTGTTGAGGTTGGCCTTGAATTTGCAATCCTCCTGTCTCAGACTTCCAAGTCCCTGGAATTATAGGTATGTGCTACTGTGTCAGGTTTTAGTCACTTTTATTTTGAGACTGGGTCCAAGTTGTCTAGGATTGCCTTTAACTTGAAATCCTCCTGCCTCAGCTTCCCAAGTAGCTGGGATTATTACAGGCATGTGTCACTATCCTGGTCACACTTGAATCTTGTGTATTTCTTTACATGAACATTATATCTCAAAACTTTTTTTTTTTTTTTTTTTGGTGGTACTGGGGATGAAACCTAGAGCCTTTCACATGCTAGGCAAGCAATCTATCACTAAGCTACAACCCCAGACCTCAAAACATTTTTTTAATCTTAAATTTAAAAATTTAAATCCTAAAATAAAAATTACATCTTGGTGGCTTTGAAGAAGTTAAAACTTACCTGGGGACTGGGTATATAGCTCAGTGATACAGCATGCTCAGGCCCTAGATTTGATCTCTAGCACCACATAAAAAACCCAAACAACAAAAACAACTTATCTGGGTTACAGACTCCTTTCCAGGGAATACATTATATCATACCTCAGAAATACACTAAGTGAAACTAGGTGCTTCTACTGAAGCTAAGGAGTAAAACAGCACACTTACTTGTGAGTTGGGGTCATAGTAGAGCCCTGTTATTGGATCATAATAATATCCTGAAGATTCATCATATTGGTAAGTGGATGTGTCAGGTACCGCTACAAAGACAAAATTCAGCACAGTCATTCCAGGTAAGAAACTGGCTTTATTTCTAAGCCAGTAAGATGAAGCAGGCCTTAATGTTCTTTTTCTCACATCCCCAAGTGTCCCTCTGACACCCACAAAGGGAGAGGAACTTTTATTAAACAAAGACACAACTAGGACCTTTCCAACTGTCAACAGTCCCATGAGGTTTGGCTTACCATATTTGGTACCAGGAACTACACCAGTGGGGGAAGCAGCTGGGGCCTGTGTACTTGTGCTAGTGCTAGGCTGTGCTTCCTCAGTCTGGAAAGAACAGCAGCTTCAATATAATTTCAACTGTAAAGTCTTTTAACAGAACTAAACCACTGCAATCATCTAGGAGGAAGGGCTCCCCTGACAAGATATTCTGCAGCAAGGATCGAAGGCAATCCTTCAGCATAATATATACTGATAAGTTTCTTTCTAAAGGTCAAGTGGAAGCATGCATAAAGTATAAATACACTCCATTTGGAGTTTTATTTTTAAAATATATGCACATATATACAATAAAATAAAATAATTTTATTATCTAATACTATAAGACAAAGAGGTAAACAGGCTGGAATGTGTCTTACTCAATCCTGGTTTGTACAGTGAAAGACAGTATTTGTACAGCAACACAAAGTTTCCCCAACAGCCTTGCATTATGTATTTAAGAGAACAAGATTACCGGAGAGCCAGGTGGATTGGAAGTCTGATTATACAACTGGGGACTCTGGGATACCACAGCTGCTGAGGTGGAGTTCACTGCTGTGCCTGACAATAAAGAGGTTAGGAGAGCTTAGGCATTAAACTTTAAGCCAACTATCTATAAAGCCCAATCTAGTCTTCTGTCTTTATCTTCCCTCAGTACTGGGGTATTCTGTATGATGGCTAAGAAGAAAGAGGAGAAAAAAAAAGTCATATTTGTTCTGGGTTGAGAAAAGACTGGTATATAAGGCTTTTATAATTCTGGAATGAAAACTTAAGCAGAGGCTTCCTGACCATTCTGATTGGTATTTGAGCACTACTCTAAAGCCTCTCAGCCTCTCTGCTCACCTGAACTTATATAGGCACTCATGACTTCTAACAGAGAGATGTGAAAGAACTGAATTTCAAGAAAAAAACTCCTTATATACTGGCTTTTGATGTACAGTAACAACCCTAACCTTCCCCAGAACCTTGGGTACATGGTGATAACAAGGAATGTACCCTCCACATTCTTGTAGGGATATGAACTTGTAGCTTTGGGTCTAGTTAAGTAAGACACCTTGTCATATTTCCTCAACCATAAATTGCTTAAACAAAAGGCAAAAAAGAGATGAAGCTTATTACCTGATGCAGATGATGCATCAGATTCCAATCCACTAGCTTGTTGCTGATAAAACTGCTGGTAATCCTGTGAGTACTGAAGAAAAGTCCACCATTAAAGCTGTTATTCTCAGACATACTCTGTAGAGTAGATGTTGAATGCTGTTCAAATCCACCTACCTGAGCATACTGGGCATAACCATCTTGTCCTGGCTGCAGGTAACTGTAGTCAACACTGCCTCCTTCACCACTTTGAGACTGCAAAATGTTAAATGAAAAGCAATCAAAGACAAACTTAGCGAATATCAAGTAAAAAAAGCTAGGAAACATCCTGTAAAAATATCCAGAGCTTCTATTTCAAGTACCACAGGAGAGGTCATTTAGGAGCCATGAACACACTACTCCAAGCAAAAAGATCCTTTCTCTTACCTGGGTAGATGACCACTGAGCAGCAGCAATAGCTGTACTTGCCACAGAGAAGGCGCTGACCCGGTTGCCATCTGGGAGGACCAAGTCTCTGAAACCACAAAAATCCAATCATGTGATTCTATCTCAGTTTGTCCCCAGTTAGTGCCCCCATACTACAAAAGGAGTAGTGATTGACACTAGTCTTTTGTCAACTCTCAAATGTGGACAAGGTCACATTTCACAGGGGGAAGGGTCTTGGCAGGTTGTTTCTTAGTAGGCAAGTGTCTTTGTTATATATATCACTGCTCTACTTCAAAGACTATCTAAATGGTCCATCTATTGGATGAATAATAATACTAGAAAAGGAAAATTTACAGCACTAGATTGAAGATCTATATGCATGAAGCTACTAGCATGCTGTTATGCAGGAAAGGATTATTTCCAGATGGGCTTGCACTATATTGCTGCGGTTTGCACAGAACATGTTCTCAATCCATCTGCCATGCTTTGCCTTTGTCCTGTTTTGAAACCATTTCTGGCAACCACCATCAACTGAAATAAGCTCTAAGAAAGAAAATCGACTCCCTCTAAGCCTTCAACTAGTGAGAAGAGTATCTCAGTGTTGTGAGCATGGACCTGAAGTACAGTTGGTGAAGCATCTTGACAAGTGTGCAGATGCAGTAGTTTGAAATAAGGATAGTGAAGTCACTCACTTTCTGGCACTTTTTGCAAAATCAACCCCAATAGTTTTCCCATCAATTTTCAAAGGAGGATGCAGACTCTGTAATATCTGAAGCAGCTGAGATGCATCCTAGAGGAGAATGTGAAGAAAAACAATTTTGTTACATAATCAAGTCTCTTTCTACCCTCTACCCCATATAAGAAATAAAGCAATCTAGCTGGGTGCATGCCTGTGATTCCAGCTACTTGGGGAGGTTGAGGCAGGGAGATTTTATGTTCAATGCCAGCCTCTGCAATTTAGCAAGACCCTGGGGGTTCGATTCCCAATACTACCAAAACAAAAAGGATAAACAAAACCAAACCACCAACAACAGTGATTTCTTTCCTTTTCACCAATGAGTTACATCCCAGTTCTTTTTAAAATCTGAACTTCTCGCTAAGTTGCTGAGGCTTTCCTCAAACTTGTGATTCTCCTGCTTTAGCCCTCCCAAGTCACTGGGATGCACAGGTGTGCACCACTGCATGTGGCCAATGATATCCTATTGTGTTTGCAGATCTTGAGGAATGGAAATACCTCCAGGAGATGAAGGTTTCTAGTGTTAGTAAAGGAAGAAAATTTAATATAAAATAAAGCATGAAGGACCAAACTGTGGCTCAAACATTAGTTCTCTAAAGGCACATGCATTATTTTTGCTACTTACCAAAGAAATAAGTCCCTTAATTTAGCATTGCAAAACTGTATATAAGCATGAACCTTGGTCTCCAGGAGCCTCATATATAATATAATCAAAATTGGGTAAATGGGTTTGCCTCTTTTTTTTTTTTTTTTGGTACCAGGAATTGAACCCAGGGGTGTTATCACTGAGCCACAACCCCAGGCCTTTTTTGTATTTTATTTAGAGATAGGATCTTGCCAAGTTGTTTAGGGCCTTGCTAAATTGCTGAGGCTTGCTTTGAACTCACAAGCCTCCTGAGCCACAAGTGTGTGCCACTATGTTTGCATCTTATAACTGTTTATTTTTTCTTGGTGCTGGGGATCAAACCCAGGGCTTCCACATGTAAGCACAGGCTCTACAACTGAGCTCCACTCCCAAGGCAAAATTGATTCTTTTAAAAACAAAGATTCAATGAGAACCTCACCATTGCTGAAGATAACTGCACAAACGCAAAGCCTCTGTTCTGTTGAGTCTGCTTGTCTTTTATGAGGCGAATGTTATTGACTGCTAAGGATGCATAGGGAGACAGTGCTGTCATGATGGAATCCACCACAGTGTGTGGAGCTATGTTCCGAAGAATGATTGCTGGGGGTGAATGAGATAAATGGCATAAATGTGCATTCCCACCACCAATGCTTTTCAAGACAGGTTTAAGTACAAACAAAATCCATTTTGGGGAGAGGTTTAGTGAATTTTTCACCCTTATATGGAGAAAATTAAAAAGCAGCTGTTGCTCATTAAAATAAAAGAAATGCAATTTCCAACTGAGGTCAACTTTTTTTTTGAGGTGCTGGGGACTGAACCCAGGGCCCAGTGCTTGCAAGGCAGGCACTCTACCAACTGAGCTATATCCCCAGCCCTGAGGTCAACTTTTAATACAAAAGTCAAAAGATTATGCTTGAACTTACTGTCACAGTAGTAATCAACAGACTGAACTGACTCCGTGGTTCCGGGGGGCACTTCCTGTTCAGAGTCTAAAAGAAAAACAAATCCCATTGAAAACAAAGACACATTAATCCCAAAACCTTTTTTGTATTTTAAGCACACCTAATAGTCTTTTTTTTTTTTTTTTTAATGGTTTGTGGCTATAGCAAAACTTCATAATTTTGACATGCTTAATGTGGAACGCAAACATCGAGCCACTGCAGAACTGGCATTATATGAACAAAAAGCACATGTAGAATGCAAACACAGTGAGCAGACTTAATTCTGGAAAACAAAATTTTTCTGGGCTCTCACAATCATCATCGGCATTTACCTAACCTAAGGAAAAAGGCTTAAGGAAAAGATACATGTTACTTGTTTAAATGTCCTAATTTTCCTTAGGCTCAGATAATTTCACAGTCAAGTTTATTATATTTTCCAAAGAGCTGAATCCACACTTACCAAATTTGTCTGCTCCACATCGGAAGCACTTTAGTCTTTTCCTGAAATTGTTAAGGCAGCACTGAAAAAAAAAAGTTTCATCTGTAATTATTTCTTACATTAGGTCAAGCTTTCTATTAACAATGTGGGTTAGAGCAATGAGGCCATAGGTAAGTTCAGTAACTAATATAAAAAAAGCAGAAGTTGGGCTGGGATTGTGGCTCAGTGGTAGAGCGCTTGCCGAGCATGTGCGAGGCACTGGGTTCAATTCTTTGTCTTTGCATCACGTATAAATAAACGAATAAAATAAAGGTCTATCAACATCTAAAATATATTAAAAAAAAAAAAAGAGCAGTAGTTGATCATGTAGCTGAAACAAGAGGGCACAACCTAAAAGTTTATTTATTTATTTTATGGTATTCAGGATTAAACCCAGGAGTGCGTTTTCATTGAGATACATCCCCAGTGATTTTTAGTTTTTATTTTGAGAAAAGTCTCACTAAGTTGCTAACGCTGGTCTCAAATTTGTGATCCTCCTGCCTCAGCTTCCTGAATCACTAGGAATTATAGGTGTGTGCCACCATGTCTGGCTAACTCCAAAAGTTAGAACGTTAGACCATGTGAATATTTAAGACAAACAAGTTTTGTTTTTTTTTTTTTTTTTTTTTGGGTACTGGGGATTGAACCCAGGGACACTCCACCACTGAGCCACATCCCCAGCCCTATTTTGTATTTTATTTAGAGACAGGGTCTCACTGAGTTGCTTAGGGACTTGTTAAGTTGCTGAGGCTGGCTTTGAACTTGTGATCCTCCTGCCTCAGGCTCCCAAGTGCTGGGATTACAGGTGTGCGCCCGACAAACAAGTTTTGTTATCTTTTGAAGTAGAATTCTATTTGTTATGTGTATGGTACTAGGAATTAAACCCAGAGACACTTTACCACTGAACTACACAACCAGTCCTTTTTATTTTCCATTTTGAGATAAGGTCTTCCCTAAAATGCTGAGGTTGGGTTGGGGTTGTGGCTCAGTGGTGGAGCACATGCCTTGCATGTGTGAGGCCCTGTGTTCGATATTCAGCACCGCATCTAAATCAATAAAATAAAGGTCTATTGACAAAAAAAAAAAAAAGCTGAGGTTGACCTAGGCCTTGCAATCCTCCAGCCTTCTTAGCTGCTGAATTACCAATGCATGCCACTGCACTCAGCTTCTTTTTTAAATTGAAAGAGCACTGCATACATGCATACACAGTGTAGACTGAACACTATCTAGTCCCCTACTGGATATGTGCAAACAAAAGAACTTGACTCCTCTTGAAACAGCAGTACCAGCTTGGTGCAGTGGCAAACACCTATAATCCCAGTAACAAAGGGGCTGAGGAAGGAGGATCACAAATCTGAGGTCAGCCTGGGCAACTAAGCAAGACCATGTCTCAAAATATAAATAAAAAAGGGCTGGGGGGCTGAGGATGTGGCTCTGACCACATCCTTGTGAGGGGCCTTGTGCCTGTGAGGCAAGCACTCTACCAACTGAGTTATATCCCCAGCCCTCAAGGTTCTCAAAGATTTTCATTAATACTATTTTGGTGTGATGGGGTACTGGGAATTGAACTCAGAGAGTTTTCTACCACTGAGTTACCTCCCAGTCCTCTTTAAATTAAAAAAATTTTTTTTTAAAATTTTGATACAGGGTCTTACTAAAGTTGTTCAGATGGGCCTTGAACTTGTGATCCTATCTCAGCATTTTGATTAGCTGGCTTCATTAATAAAATTAAGAGACTAAGCTGGGTACAGTAGCACATGCCTGTAATCCCAGTGCTGGGGAGGCTAAGGCAGGAGGACTGTGAGTTCAAAACCGGCCTCAGCAACTTAGTGAGGCTCTAAGCAACTTACCAAGACCCTTTCCCTAAATAAAATATAAAAGGGGACAGGGATGTGGCTCAGTGGTTAAGTGACCTGGGTTCAATCCCTAGTACCCCCACCCCCACAAAAAGAGAGAGACTAAAGCAAGACAAGCACAGTGGTACATGACTATAATACTTGCAAGGCAGGAGGATCACAAGTTCAAGGCCTACCTAGATAACTTAGCAAGACCCTGTCTCAAAACAAAGAAACAAAAAGGACTGGGGATACGGTCAGTGATACAGTTAAGTACTGCTGGGTTTAATCCCCAGTACTTCCAAAACAAAAAAGAGTGACCATGTTAAAAGCTGAGAGCTCCAGAATTCAATAAATAGCAAAGTGAAACACACCTAAAATCTTTTTTTTTTTTTTTTTTTTTTGTATTTTATTCAGAGACAGGGTCTTGCTGAGCTGCTTAGGGTCTCACTAAGTTGCTGAGGCTGGCTGTGAACTTGTGATCCTCCTGCCTCAGCCTTCTGAGCTGCTGGGATTACAGATATACACCACTGCGCCTAGCCTAAAATCTTAATTGAAACTCTGGGCTTAAAAACCTGCATCTCCATCTAACAAAATCTCTAGAGTTCTGGGGTTTCTGTCCTCTAATACTAACACAGGAGGAACCAAGGAAAGTCATAAAGCACAAAAATAATCTTATGATATATGATAAGAGCTGGTGATTGCACACTTAACTAATTTCCTTGTTTGAATATCAAACAAAGAGAAAATAAGTAAAACCTCAAAGCAGTTTTGTGTTTTGTTTATTTAGGAAACACACATGCTTACCTTGTTACAAAGCCAATCTTCAAACTTAGGTCTGGGATTGCTATAATGCATTGCGATGTGCTTTCCTTGAATCACCAACTTTTTCTGTAAGAAAAAAAGTAGTAAGTTATTCCCATTGTGAGGAACATGTGTCCATTTTCCCAGGGCAGAGCACACTTCGGAAAAATCAGTGCTCTGGAATTAAATGGACAACATACGGGGAGGACCAACCACCGCCACCTATACTCTGCCCATCCAATCCTTCAGATAGGCAGTAAGAGAATGGGATGCGGAGTAAAGGTAAACGGAGTCAGGGAGTGCTGAGAAAGCTGCCAAAGTCTAAACGCTGACATGCACCAGGTCGTGTCTCCAGCAGAGACAGAAGTCCTAACATTCAGCATTGACAGGCTGCCTGAGAGTGACAGTTTATTTCAAAAAGCAGAAGACAGACCTCTCCCAGTTGAGACTGTCTCCTGCATTAGCCCTTAGCATGGTGTCCTTGGGCTTTGCTTCACTTTTTCCCAATTCCCCATCCTTAAGCAAAGTAGAAGCTTTTGTATTTCCCCTTCCCCCGAACTCATGCTTCATGATGTGTCCTTTGGGGAGACAAAAGGAGGGGGAACTCATTTTTAAAGGGATTCTGATTATAAGTCTTTCTCAGGAAGGACTATTCTGAATGCCACCAACTCTGAAACATCTAAATGAGATTTCTTCCTGTCAAATGCATCCATGTCATGTCCTAGGTGATAGATGTGTTTTTTCACTGAATGGATGGTACTTGCTTCAGGATGAGTAACCAGGAGGCCAATGAAGTTTCTTCAGGGGGGTAAGAAAGTTTCACAAAAGTGTACACCACCTCATCCTTCAAGTCAACTATGTGACTAAAAGGCACTTAACTTTAAAAGGTCATAACTCTGACTCAATCAGTCTAACTAAGAGTAAGTACATCTAGCACCTGCCCCCAAAGAGCCTTCATTTAACAGGAGCATGTTTTCTCTCTCTCTTTTTTTTGGAGGTGGGGGAAATGGTGGGTTGGGAGTAATCTGACACTATCAGAACAGATTTAAGTAGGAGGTTAGATATCCAGATATTTAAAAGGAGTCTAACCCCTCTAAATATACATACTGTTGAACAATTTGGTTCTCACAAATTCTGGAATATTTAAGACATTCTATAAATTGTGGTCTCTGCAATACCTAAAGGCAAGACTGCATGTCTGGCCAAGAGGGAAAGAGCTGAAGGGCGGCCAAGAGGGAAAGAGCTAACGGGCCATCCATTCACTGCAAAGTACAGAAGCTGGGAGGTATGTCAACAGATCATCCCACCAGGAGGGATGTATAATAGGGGAGACTCCAAACTACCACTGAGTCCCTAATCCTATTGGTCTTTTATTTCTGGAGTGATTTTGAACTTTAACAAAATATCAGGCATTAATATAGCTTTGTATACATTAAAATTCTGGAGACTTTTAAATGAACTGCCCTATAGGCTTAAATTTTTTAGGAGTTTTAAACTCCTAAATTAGTCACTATGACACATCCACTGCAACAAAAGATACTGTCAAGAAAGTGGACTCACACGAGGCTTGTTGTATATTCTGGATTTACTAGGATGGTATCCACAGTATGAAATGAATGAGGCTAAACTTTTATAAAAACAGATTATGACTTTTGGGTTAAGAAACTGAGTCTTATTAAAAATCTTATGAAATCATCAAAGTGATACCCTTTGATACCCTTCAAATCTTGTTATAAACAATCATATTAACAAAGAACATAACCCTTTTCATGGATGACTCAAGTCAAAATGCTGCAGAAAAGCAACATGAGTCAAGCAAACATCCCAGAATGCACTTGGTTAAAGGCATTCAATATTGTGCTTTGGAGTTCATGCAAAAATTTTAAGTGCCAAGCACTGAACATTACATCTTGACAAACTGAAGAATACTTCAGCTAATGCTACATTAAAAAACCATAAATGATTTGAACAGATTGTGAAAGACATTCTCAGGAGATTAGAAATGTTAATGCCATTCTAACTAGACTAGATGGCAGTAGGACACCACTCCCATTCTAATTTCAGACATATTATTCATAAATACCATTAGGATCTTAAGTAAAAATGGTCCCTAGAGACCCATCTAAGCAGTTATGCCTCCAGGAGGCTTGTGGTATCCAGGCAGAAATAAGGAATTATGTACAAAAATGCCTGCAACAGCCTTCCGTTGTTTTCTTCACTGTCAAATGGAGTGTTTGATATTTTAAGTTTATTCTCAATGGATATTATGAATAGGAAAAAGGGAACATAAAGATATGCTGGTAATTACCAGACAAGTACTCTGTAGTTAAAGTTCTGCCAGGTAGCCATGTTTGAAAGCAGAACAAATTCTGCAATGCAGTACTTGGGAGCTATATTTATGCTACTCATGTTAATTTTAATATATACAAAGCCTTTTTTTGCTTTTTTTTTTTTTTTAAAGTCACTCCTTTGGAACAAACCACTCCTTCGACCTTTTTTTTTTTTTTAATTGTACAGACTTGTTCCATTTTCATGAATATCTAGACTTGGTGAGTGAAGCAACCTGATTGGCTTCCATCCAGCTGGTAGCATCTTGCAAGTGATAAAACTCCACGAAGGCGAAACCACGGCTTACACCTAGAGACAGCATTCAGATATAGACGGGATACTCGTGTTAGTCAGTTCCTTTACAACAGGTGAATCTCTCTCCCACTGCTTCAACACTGCGTGACAAAGCCAATTGGGAAGCAGCTTTACAAATGTGACTTGACTTGGGGATCTTCTTGATACTTTGCCATGGCAAGGAACAAGCCGCCTGAACTAAATGCCACTCCATCTGATTCCACGCTTAAAGTAACCATGCAACCGACTACAGTCAAACAAGGAGTTTATAAATCACTACTTACCGAAGGAAAAAAAAGCCCCTAAAAACAAAGTTTTAAAAAAGTTCCTCAGATGCTAACATCGTTTTCAAAGAGTCACATTCCTTAGCCATGGCAAACCTTTCATTCTGAATTCATGTGCTTGAAGATTGGGGGTATCAGGATGTTCTTTAGGGACTGAGGTGGGAATGGGGAAGAGAACTAGAACAGAAGGAACTAAGCAAGCTCTCACCTGTTTTTCTCTTCATCAGCCTCACATCTGCAGGCTGAGGGCCTTCAAAGGACTCCATCATTTCTCGAATCTGCAGAGTTTTACACATTTACAGTTAAAGTTTTTGCCACACATTATTTTACATCAAAGGAAGTTTAAGGAGTAGGGGTTAGATCATGTGTCAATTAGCCAACTTTTAAACTTATATCACACCAAAATGCAATTTTTCTAAACGGCATATATGCTGCCTGGAAATCTCCCTCAGGCACAATTATATATGCTATGATATAGTGCCTTGCTCATTGTATGGTGTCCTCAAGACTCCCTCAATGTCCATGTTTTAAAGGGCACAGACAAAAAAAGAGATTTAAAAAGGCAGAGGCCGAGTATGATGGTGTACCCCTGTAATCCCAGTGGCTTGGAAGGCTGAAGCAGGACAATCGCAAGTTCAAAGTCAGCCTCAGCAACTTAGCAAGACCTGTTTCTACATAAAGTATAAAAAAGGGGTGGGGATGTAACTTAGTTGTTAAGCACCCTGGGTTCAATCCCCTGTACCAAAAAATAAAAATAAGATGGGAGAGAATATGTTATTATCTGCTGAAGTATGACTATTCAAGAATAAACAGCTAGAAAAAGTAGAGCCTGCTCAAGGCAAACATGTTTTTTTACAACACCTTAAAATTAAATAATCTTGGGATGGGGATATAACTCAGTTGGAAGAGTGCTTGCTTACATGCACAAGGCCCTGGGTTCAATCCCCGGCACCACAATAAATAAATAAATAAATAAATAATCTTACATTTATATTAATGGTGAAAAGTAACAAGGTTCACAACATTCTTAGCTTCCTAATAAACATTAATTAGACTGAGAAGAAATATTCTAGATAGCAGCTCTGGATGACAGACTAATTCTTTATTGCAAAAGGCAATGATAAACCAGGTGTGGTGGTACAGGCCTATAATTCCAGCTACTTGGGAAATTGAGGCAGGAAGACTGAAGTTCAAGTCCAGAACGAGCAATTGAGGGAGACCCTGTTTCAAAAACAAAACAAAACAAAACAAAACAAAACAAAACAAAACAAAACAAAACCAACAGCCAGGGATGCAGCCTAACAACAGAATGTTCCTGAGTTCAATCTCCAGAACCAAACCAAATAAAAAAGGCAATGATAAAAAATGTATTTAGTTTTTTCATCAATTATATAAGACAGCAATATTTCCAGGAAAAATATGGTCAAATTTGGGAAACTGAGATTCCCAGTGGCCCCTACTTTCCAGTTAGACAAAACCAGCACGGTTACATATACTCAAATTTCATTATTCACAGATCCCTATTTGTGAATTTACCCATACTAAAATTTGTAACCCTCGAATTAATACCCGCAATACTCCTGTGGATATATGTGTGTGTGTAGAGATAAGTGAAAAATCTGAGTTGCCCCAGCACAAGTTCCCAGCTGACATCTGGCATGCTTTGTCCTGTTCAAACTTTCACACATTTTAGCACAATGTTTTTCATTTTTTTGATGTGCTATTTTGCTGTTTAAAATGGTTCCCCAAGCACAGTACTAAAATGCCACTTGTGAAAGCACAAGAAGACTGTGATGTACCTTATGGAAAAAATTTGTGTATTAGGTATGTTTTATTCAGGTATTAGTTAATAGTCTTGTTGGACTGTGAGTTCAATTTTTTTGTTTAAAAAAATGGGTTTTTTGGTAGTTGTAGATGGACAGTACACATTTATTTTATTTGTTTCTTTTTATATGGTACTAAGGATTGAACCCAGTGCCTCATATGTGCTAGGCAAGCACTCTCTCACTGAGCTACAGCTCCAGCCCCAAGTTCAATGTTAATGAATCAACAACATATAGGCGTCTCTACACAAGAACACATAAAACAAGTTTCCAGGTGGCATGTGCCTGTAATCCCCAATACTTGGGAGGCTGAGACAGGAGGATCACAAATTCAAAGCCAGCTTCAGTAACTTAGTGAGGCCCTAAGCAATTTAGTGAAACCCTGTCTCAAAATAATAAAAAAATCAGCTGGGGATGTGGCTCCCAGTACCAAAAACAAAAACAAAAACAAAACACAAATAAAAAAACCAACAACAATAAAATGGCAACAAAAAACAAGTTTCCAGCTGAATGTGGTGACACGTCTATAATCCCAGCAAATCATGAGGGCAGGAAGATCAAAAAAGTTCAAGGCTAGGGATGTAGCTTGGGGGTGAAGCACTCCCGGATTTGATCCTTATTATCCCCACTCCACAAATAACTTTCTATACTGATTGGGTGACAAAAAAATGTGCTCCTACCCCCACTTTTAAGAACCTTTTATTTCCTCTAGGAGCAATGGTTTAGTATTTGTGGTGACTTTATGGAACATAATAACCAAGAATAGGGGGGACTGACTGTATCTATTTTCTCACACCAAAGTGCTACACTAAGCTACCATAGACTCAGATTCATATTTAGTAACAAAGTAAAAAGAGTTAGTCACCAGAGTAAATATAGTTACTATAAAAATGTCCATTACTAACACATACAGTAAAGTAACCAAAGATAGTTACCCTCAAAGACTTTGCATGCTGCAAGGGGAAGGGGGCTACATTAAAAAAGGAAACAGAGGGCTGGGGATATAGCTCATTTGGTGGAGTGTTTACCTCACAAGCACAAGGCCCTGACCAAAAAAAAAAAAAAAAGGCAACAGGATGTACTAAAGTTCAGGAGACTAATGATCTTTCTAATAAAATTTATGGATCTTTATTTGGAAGGGAAAAACAACTAAATAACATTTGTTTATGTTTCACTAAGATTTTACCTTGGGAACACAGAGTTAATGATATACAGCAGATATAAAACAGCTTAAAGAACTGGAAACAACAATAACAACTTCCATCTAAAACATCTAAAATGTGGGGAGAAAGATCATGCTGGGCATAGTGGGGCAAGCCTGCAATCCTGAGAGACTTGGGAGGTTGAGGTAAGATCACAAGTTCAAAGTGAGCCTGGGCAAGTTAGTAAGATCCTGTCTCAAAATGAAATAAAAAGGAATGGGGATGTAGTTCAGTGGTAGACCACCTGCCTAGGATGCATGAAGCCCTGGTTCCATCCTCAGTACCGGGGAAAAACAAAAACCCTACCATTCCAACAAAAATATCAAGATCCTAATTATTTCAAGAACACTGCAATATTTGGGAACCTCAGAAATTCTACTTTGAAGGGCTGAGGTTGTGGCTCAGTGGTAGAGTGCTCGCCAAGCATGCGCAAGGCCCTCGGTTTGATCCACGGCACCACATAAAAATAAAACAAAGCTATTGTGTCCACCTACAACTAAAACAAAATATTTTAAAAAATAAATAAATAAAAAAGAAATTCTACTTTAAAAAACAACCTTTGGAGAGTTAGAGGGCTGGAGCCAGAGCAGCTACTTTGGATTTGGCTATCAGAGAAAGTCTCTCTGAAAAAGTGAACTTTTGAGCTAAAATCTATGGATTAGAATGGAGTTTCCAAAAATACTTCCAATTGATGATATCTCCATAAAGTTGCTTCTGGGGACTTCCCATGAACAAGGCTAAGTGTTGTCAGAGATAATGCAGAGATGAACTCAGCAATTTTAACTTCAATTCTGACCTTGTTCTTAAGGAATTTGTAATGGACATTAAACACAAAAACACTTGCAATGTATATGACAAGGACTTCCGACACATCAATTAAAGAAAGAAAACAATGGAAAATTGGGTATGTAATAAAAACAATTCACAAAAAGGAAAATAAAATCAAGAGAACCAAAAAGTATAACAGAAAATGCTCACATAGATAATAAAGAAATGCAAGTTAAAACTACAAGATAACAGCTGGGCACAGAAGTGTACACCTGTAATCCCAAGCTGGGAGGCTGAGGCAGGAGGATCCCAAGTTCAAGGTCAATCACAGCAACTTGATAAAGTCTTAAGCAACTTAGAAAGACCCTGTCTCAAACTAAAAAAGGGCTGGGGATATAGCTCAGAGGTGAATTGCCCCTTGGGATAAATCCCCAGCATCTAATCAACAACAAACCAACCTTCTTATGGGAGCCATTTCTGTTGCCTAAAGATATCTGAAATATAGTTATCATACTCCTGTCTTGTTATCAGAAGGGCAACCCTAAGTAGTAAGGCACTGATTGCTTCTCCCATGCTGTCAACTTCCTCTGTGGGCTCCTAGGGGCCATACATGATCAATTAGCAAGCCTTACTGAATCAAATTCTGCAGGATTTCTTGTATCCCCTACACTATATCCTCACTGTTACAGCTACTCAAGTTTATTTATCTATTTTTTGGTACTAGGGATTAAACCCAGAGGTATTTTAAACTACATCCCCAGTTTTCTTTTTTTTAAGCTACGGTCTTGCTAAGTTGGTTAGGGTCTTGCTAAATTGTTGGGGCTGGCCTAAAACTTTGCAATCTTCCTGCTCCAGGCTCCTGAGATTCTGGGATGACAGGTATGTGCCACAGCATCCAGCAAGTTTGTTTTTTTGTACTGGGGGATTGAATCCAGAGGTGTTTTACCAATGAGCTACATCCCCAACCCTTATCTCTAAGCTATGCAGCCTCTGCTGCCAGGCAAACTCTTTGTTACCTTTATTTTATGAAGACCCTAACCACCAGCCCAACAGAACCTTCCCACCTACCTCCCCTGAGAAGATCTTCTGACTCTTGCCAAATCAAGCTGGTTCTAAGCCCTCATCTAAATTCAGTACCTCCCTGTTTCCAGGTCTGCTTCATAAGATTCTGTTGCCTAGAAGGCCATTTATCACACCTTTCCCCAGTTCTCTATCAGACCAAAACATTTCTATTCCTTAAGGATTAGCCCAACTAATGCCTCTATGGAGCTCTTCCTTATTATCCACCAGTAATATTCTCCCTTAAATAAGCTTCCAGAGCGCTTCAGTAGGATCTCTTTCAACACCAACCCCCACCCTACTTAATTTTTAAATTAAAAAAAAAATATATATATATGTATTTTCATACCAGGGTCTGAACCCAGGGGTGCTTAACGACTGAGCCACATCCCCAGCCCAAAAATTTTGAGACAAGGTCTCAGTAAGCTGTTCAGGGCTAAATTGCTCACACTAGCCTTGAATTTATGTTTCTCCTACCTCAGCTTTCTGCGTTGCTGGGATTGCAGGTGTGCACCACCCACACTCAGCCCACCTCCCCGCCCCCCCTTTAAAAAAAGAGAGTCTCACTATATTGCCCAGGCAGGCTGGCCTTGAGTTCCTGGGCTCAAGTCATCCACCCCTGACAGCCTCCTAGAGGACTGCACCAAAACCTTTTTCTTTCTTTCTTTCTCTTTTTTTTTGTGGTGCTGGAGATTAGAACCCAGGGCCCTGTGCATGCAAGGTAAGCACTCTACCAACTGAACTATATCCCAGCCCAGCCTTCTATTCTTCATTATCATCATCATGTGCTAACCTTAGCTATTCATCCATACAGGCAGGATCATGGCTCTGCATCAGTGTGACATCTAGCACAACGCACACAGTCTAGCAGGTATGCAGTAGATTACACATAATGGAATAACTACCTACACACTGTTAACTAAAACACGTGGTCTCACAGTCATTATAATCATTCCTTCCAATGTTTAGAAACTAAAGTTCTGTGAATTCAATGTTTATCATCAGCTTTGTCTAAAATTCAACTAAACATTAATCAGCATATTACTTGGTCTACTCTAGGACAACAGGTACTAGCACAATACTGTGCATTTACTTCTTTTTAAAAACATGTTTCCAAACCTTTCACCAGCTACACCTGGGAACATAGAGATGACTGGTTTACACACAGTCAGAGATCTACTATCTTACGGTAGAAATGAGATATACATGTTGATAGCTACAGCATACATACTAGATGAAAGTCACAAGTATAGTGTCTTGAGAATAGAGGAAGAAGAAATTCTGCCTGGTAGATCAGAAATGGCTTCACATAAAGGAGGCTCCAAGCAGCAAAAGTCACACTGGTAGAAAAATGGAAGAAGGTGATAGATATGACTCAAAGAAAGGGTGAGGCCAGAGATATCGTTGGAAATCAAGCAATGTCAAGTACACAAGCACCCTCATTGTCCTGTCTGAGGAACGAGCCACAAAACGAATCCTTCTTTTCAAAAGGCTTTTCTGAGATTTCAAATGGATAATTTTCATCAAATCAAAGGGTGGCCAGACGATGGAGAAAATTGTTTTTACTGACATATCTTCAGCTAATAAATAATAAATCAACTCCGTAATAATGTACTGATTACTTTCCAAGAGCTAATGAAGGACTAAGACCTAGTCCTTATATTTAGGGCACTCCTGAAACTCTACACTAAGCTTCAAAGCCTAAATATAAATAGTATTTTACTTATGTCTACCCTATAGATGGAAATATATTTCATTAGCTAAGATATCAGCTTAAGATAAAACAGTAATGAGACAATAATGGTAGAAACTCAAAGTTTGTTATGCCTACTAGACTACTCATTAGAATTGTGGGTTCTTCTTACATCGCTCTCTGTGATGGTGATGGGAAGGCCACGCAGCATGATGGTCTTGCTCTCCCGTTCGTCGCTGATGTCATGCCTATAGTCATGCTCCCCATAGTCACCATCTGAATGGTAGCCATCTTCTGATCGGTCACTGTTCCTTCTTTCACGCTCTCTCTGATTCACAGTAAAATAAAATTATAATTAAAAGCACCCTGCACCCTTTGATCTAATCCCTCCAATCACAGAATTTGCTCTTAAATAAGTATTCCATGTTGATATAAATATATATATATATATATTTTTTTCCCCCTGCAGTGTTGGGGATTGAACCCAGAGCCTTGTGCTTGCAAGGCAAGTGCTCTAACAACTGAGCTACCCAGCCTACCATGTTGATGTTTTCTAGAACAGTGACAATCATTTATTTAGTTCAGGAAGAATATTTAATATAGTACACGAACACACAATGAAGCAAACACAATGAAATTGTTATAGTATGAAAATTAAATGTACACAAAAAGTAAAGGGAGGAAAAGGTACAAAACTATATGAACAGCATAATTACTTCTAAACAAAGTTATATATTCATATGGAAAGAAATGTGAAAGAAAGATGACCAAAACTACAACTTACACTATTCATTTCAAAACAGCCTGAGGCACAGAGCTTATATATTATTATAACTTGTCTCACTTTTAAAATGGGAATAACACCTACCTTGTCGGGTTATAGTGAGACTTATTAAATGAGTCCATGAAATCAAGTGCTCTAAAGAATACAAAGTGAGTCCTATGTAAATAAATATTGGCTATTATTTCTATTACAAAAGGCTCAGGTTGTCTTTGTGGGTTATAGTTACATGAAATATATTTCAGAATAACAGAAGGTTTGTAATACTCCAGAGGAGAAAGTTTCATACTTGGAACACTTTTCAAGTATGCTGCACACATTATTCATAATTCTAACAACTCTATAAACGGTTGCTGGTCACTCACCTCTGGACTGTCATAGTCTCGGTAGTCATCATATCTATCACCCCTTCGATCATCACTAGATCTTTTGTAATCTGAGTCCCTCCGCCTGCTTCTGGATTCACGTTCATCACGGTCATCTCTGTCTATGATGGAACCGTATCTTCCACTACGCTCTGTTCTACTCACTCTGCCAGAAAAAGTAATTTACGTTTAATCTAAAGTAAATAATTTTATACCTTCAGGAAACACACCCAGAGATCAGTTTATAAGATATGTCCAAATATTTAATGTATTCCTTTACATTTACCACCAAATTCCAATTTACAAAGATAACCACTGAGAACACCTACGTCCTAAATGTAAAGATAATTTTCAGGAATTTAGACTAAATCATAAAATATATCAAATGTTTAGGCTGAATTTTTGGAGAAAGGGTCACAGCCTCAAAAAATTTTCAAGCCTACTGAATACAAATGACCCCTTTCACTTAAAATTCAGATCCTAGTAACCTAAGAGAAGAAGAAAGCAATTATTCAAATTTCAAAGAATACATACTAGCTATACTAGCTCATCTACTCTCAAGGTACCATATCTACCAAGAAATGGAAAAACAACTTAGATGAGGTAAATTAGTCTCCCCACCAATCAGGTTATTAACCAAGTAGTTCATCTATCTTTACACAAGACAGGATGAATACTCAAAACTAGTACCCTCAGAGAACATTTATTTCTTATAATATCTGGTTTATTTTTGGTTACTTGGAACCCTGAACTTCATGGTAAAATATAAGAATAAGCTTATACCCATCTGATTGCAGATAAAATAGTTTTCATAACTTATTTACCAGTTATATAAAATTACTATAAAACCACAAGAGAAAGTAAAAGTTTATAAGGAACAATTCTGATGTGAGTATACAGTAGGGCACAGTGGTATACACCTGTAATCCCAGCATCTTGGGAGACTGAGGCAGAAGCATTAAAATTTCAAAGCCAGTCTCGGCAACTTAGTGAGGCCCTAAGCCATTTTGTGAGACCCTGTCTCTAAAAAAGAACTGAGGATGTGGCTCTGGTTAAGCGCCCCTGGGTTCAATCCCTGGTACCAAAAAAATAAAAGAAGTGAGAGACACAAACAAACAAATCCCTTTAGAGCCAGGCATGATGGTGCACACCTGTAATCCAGTCAGCTCAGGAAGCTGAGGCAGGAGGATCACAAGCTGAAAGGATCACAAAGCTAGCCTCAGCAATCTAGCAAGACTCTGAGCAACTTAGTGAGATCCTGACTCAAAAAAAAGAAAAAAAAGGTTTGAGGATGTGGTTCAGTGGTTAAGTGCCTCTGAGTTCAATCCCTGCTACCAAGAAAATAAATAAATCAAAACCAAAGCCCTTTGGGCTGTCAATGTGATCCATCACAGGGAATTGCCTCAATACTAAGAAGGCCAGTGACTGAATAAGGAAGTTTATATATTTAAGTCATATGGTCTGAGAGGGAGTATCCAGTTACTAAATAGCAGCCAAACGCTCTCATCTTAATTCTCCACTAATTCTTTAGCTCTTCTTTCCTTCATATAACACAAAGTCCCAAGATTCTCAGCTCTATTAAGTTTGGATCATCTTGCTACTTTGGGGACAATAATGAGAAATAACATTTTCTGATTGCTTGCCACAGCCAGACACTAAGCAAAATGTCAGATTCTATAATCTCTTGGCTTCTGAATGAGCGCTTGTCCACTCTTGGAACCTTCAGTGATCCATTCCATCCTGGCTTCCTTTGCCTAATTATTACTCAGTTTTCAGACTTCGCCATAAGAATACTTTCTCCAGAAAGCTTTTTTAGCTGTGTACAAGAAAAAAAAAAATATCATTTTTATGTGTTCTAACAATACTCTAAATTTCTTTCATCATAACATGGTTTACATAGTACTTTAAACTTCTCACTAGGCAGTAGTTTGTGAGAGCAGGATCATGAAGGTGCTCATTACCAATACCTGGCACAAAACAGATAGTGAAATATTTGTTTGATAAAAAAGCAATTTTAAATAAATAGTGTGATCTTTACTGAAATGTTATCACAGATATGTAATGTAGTAACTTACCGTTTGTCTGAACCCATTGTTCCACTGAAGATCTAGCACAGGGCTCCAGAAGGTTCAAATTTTAATTTTTTCTAGGAGACAAAAGAGATTAATTGCTGCAAAATTCAGAGATCACTTAAGCCAACTGCTCTACAAACTAGGTCACTACTGAGGTTGGGATTTCATCAAACCATCAAATCATTAACAGTGATTATCTAAAGTGTGGGGAGGAGGATCAACTGTCAACACTAAAATCATGCTAACCTGTTAAAAATGAACAGAACAGGAAGACGAAAAATACTACAAAATATTAAATTTCATAAGAAACTCATGAAGGGAAGCAAACAGAAAGCTCCTTGCCTGCTCCTATTTTAGGATTACAAAGCAAAAAGGGTAGAACTGAAATCAGCTTCCTGTATGCTGAACCAAAGCAACTTCAGTGTGATAGCTGACTGACAAAATATTAATCCAAGTATCTTCATTAATATGAAATTCAACATTAAGTTCACAAAACATTAAAATTTCTGATGAAAAAATTCCCTTCGAAGCTGGAATGCGGATCAGATTGAAATCAGATTTATGCATTTGTAACCCAAACTCGAACTTCAGTGGCAATTCCTCAGTGGCAATAACCACCACGGTGTCTTTGGCCAGTACTGATTACCACAGGCCAGTGAGTGATGAACTCCCTGCCCACTCTCTGGCCCCTGGGCCGTAATAAAATATCACACAGCTGGACCACATTCGATGCGTGCGAGGTCTGAGAAACCAGTTAGGGCCATCTCTAGTGCCTGGTCTTGGGTAGGTACTACTCAACGAACATTTGTTGAATAATTAATGAAAGAGCCATCTGAGGGAAACAAGTCTCGGGACGCATAGCTAGTGGGCCCTTCATCTCCCGGGCGGTGCCCGCACCCACCTCCATGGAGTGTCGCGACCGAGATGGCGGCGCCACGAAACGAGCGATCGACTGGATGTCCGGCTTTCCCCATTGCACACGCCCCTCCCGTCTCCCAATAAATTCTCAGCCCTCAGATTGCTATCACCAAACAGCTTTTTGGAGTGAGCGATCAGTTGCAGGTGCCAGGCGATGGCGGCTAGCGACTGCCACAGGGCTCTCCCAAGGGGTGCCCTCGGGACAAGTGACGGCATCACCCCTCCGTTGGGCAGGGGGTTAGGGAACACGTCACAGCAAGGGGGAAACTCACAGCCCAAAAGAAACGGGCCGTAGACTGAACAGCAGGTCGACCCCCTGAAACTGAAGGGAGCTGGCGGCGAGGTGGGGCGCGGCCCTTCAACGCCTTGGGTACTTTAGCTCCTGAAGAGACCCGGCTGAGGTTTAGCCGCTCCCTCTGGCAGCTCACAGGAAGGCTCAAGGGACGGCCTCAATGGCAAGAATACCGAGTCGTTACGGACGGCCACCGCACTCACCCCAAGGAGGGACCGAAGCAGAAGCAGCAGCAATAGCGGTTCTGCGCCCCGGAACCTCTTGCAGGATTCGGCCACTCCACAAAATGGCGCCTCCGCCGACGGCCGTCTCCTACCCACAGTACCTCGCGCCTATCCCCTACTCTCGTCACCCACTTCTGCAGAGGCGTCCAATCCGCGAAAGTTCCCCGATGCGCAAAGGTTGCCGGGAAATGTGGTCGCCTGGGCAGCCTGTTACTACGCCCTATGTTAATTTCTTGCGTATTTCTCTTTATTGTAACACTGGACAGAGTTGCCAATCTGCCTTTGAGAACCGGAATGAGAGCTCTTACGGCTTCTGTTAGGCATAGTAATTGTTTGCCTTTCCTACAAGCGCCTGACACCATGTAAAACACGACTCATTCGTCAAAAGAAGGAACGCTATCGATCACTTCACTAGGTGCTAGATTTCTACGCCAGATACATTTGTTTTTAATCTTTATAAACTATGAGATGGTATTAAATCTATTTTTCAGTTGGGGTAATTGAAGATTATGGAAATTTGGCGAATTCTTTTTTTTTAAATTTTTTTTAAGCTGTCAATGACATTTTATTTATTTACATGTGGTGCTGGGTATTGAACTCAGGGCCTCATACATACCAGGCAAGCACTCTACCACTAAGCCACAACTCCAGCCCCTTGGCGAATTCTTGTAGGCAGGTTTTCAGTTTCATTCCGTTGATATTCTCTAAAGCGAAGTTTCAGAAATCATTTTCCAGAATTATTACCTGGACATCAAACTGGCATATCAAAGTTAATATGGACAAAACCATTGTCTCCTTTACAAACTCCCCTAGCTCATACACTGCAATTCTCCACTTTAACTTATTGAGGACAGAAACCTTGGTAGTAGTCATCCATGACTTGTCTCATTTACTTGCACCTAATCTGTCAGCAAATTCTGTAATATCTACCTTCAGAGTGTATTCAGAGTCCATCCACTTCTGTCTCACTACTGTCCTAGTCAAAGGCACCAATGTCCTGGTTTTACAGACATAGTAGGTTATACAGAGCTAATAATAGCTGTGGAACTGGGAATTGAACTAATTTGGTTTCAGAGTACATGCCCTCAACCACTAGAATGTAAACTCCAGGAAAGGCACTTTTGTCTGTTTAGTTTACTACAGTATCCCTAGTGCCTCTATTGGTGCACACATGGTGCACCATCAGTAAGTATTAGTTGAATGAACAAGTCAATCTGCTACCAAAGTATAACATTTGTGGTAGAAAGAAGGAACTTTGGGAAATTCAAAGGCAGATATCTTGGACTCTTAAGGCCAGTGAGATAGTTCCACCTCATCTGTAGGTTTGTATTGTGTACATATCCACATAGTGTCCAATTTATAGGAAAGCACATATTTAAAACTTTAATTAAGAAAAAAGAACATGTATCTAATCCACAGAAGACACTCAAATACTGCATTTATTTAATGAAAGTAAAAATTAAACATATCCTGGGCATGGTGGCATGCACTGTAATCCCATAAACCCAGCAACTCAGGAGATTCAGGCAGGAGGATCTCAAGTTTGAGGCCAGCCTAACTTTGTGAGACTCTCTCTTAAAATAAAAAATACAAAGAGCTGGGGATAAAGATGTTGCTCAGTAGTAAAACATCTGGGTTCAATCCCCAGTTCTAAAACAAATCCAAAGATGAGGTCATTGCAAACCCCAAAATGGATGATACTGATGTCAAGAATTGGGAACCCTCTAGACTTAATGGCCACTAGTATCTGACTACCTTGTCCCCAAAGTAGTTCCAACAACCATTTTCTGTTGGAGGGGAGAGGTTTCTGGTAATTGAAACTAAGATAATTTATTTTGTCAGAGATGGGCTTTATCAAACTCAGATATACAATCAAAATTTAATCCAACATTTCCCATAGATCTATGGAAAATACTGTAAATTTATTGAGTGCATACTGTTATGCTGGCCTTAGCGACAGAGTAAAGAGAGTTATCCATGATCCCTACTCCAGCACTGATTAAAAGCCTTAGGGAACTTCTGTGGGACATCACAGGATGACACTTTTCACACACCCACCCCCATTCCTACTTTCATCAGTACCTAAAGTACTGTTTTTTAAAATGTATTAAAAATTTTAGGCCTTATTTCCAGAATCTCCAATTGCAAACTCAAACCAGGAAAGAATTTAAACAAACATTTAAGCAATGGGTCAAACTAGTCTCTTTTTTGTTTGTTTTGTGGTGCTGGGGATCAAACCCAGTGAAGCAAGCACTCTACCAACTGAGATACATGCCCAGCCCTAGTCTTTGATGTTTGAGTTTAACTGTTTCCTTCAGGGAAGATGTTGCTGTTACCCAACAAGAATTAAGTCCATGTCATACCATCCCTTGAGGTATTCATCATATCAGTAACTGCTCATATTTACCAGTGGTCTGAGTCCTGTGGGCAGAGATCAACCCTAGTCTTGTTATAAGCCTCAGTGGTAAGCAGACTAAATTCTCAAAATCAATTATTTAATAACTAGATAGTGTCTCTACTGAGCAGTCAATAACTGGGGTTAACAATTTCAAGAGTGAAGCATTTGATGGGTTCTAAAACTTGTGTTCAGGCTGGAGTCATGGCTTAGTGGTAGAGAACTTGCCTGGCATATGTGAGGCACTGGGTTTGATTCTCAGCACCACATATAAATAAACAAAATAAAGTTCATTGACAACTTAAAAAAAAAAAAGTTTGTATTCCTAGCTCCAGTGGGGTAAGACACAAGTTTAGAAGGAAAATCTGGTTTAGCCTATCTATCCAGGATAAAACTGGACCCGTTTCCAAAAAGGGTTTTGACCAATACAGAGTATTGAAATGCATCACAGATGAACCTGCAAACCATCAGTTTGACCAGAGGGCTCTTGGAGTGCCTTGTGTTTAGGGCTAAAAGATTCATATTGCCTATCTTCTGTAATGCAGCACTTGTGGTACCAAGTACCAGAAACTGCAATTTTAAGTCCTAAGCGAATGTGTTCCTGATTTTATTTATTTGTTTTCCTTATTGGAGGCTTAACAGATTTATCAAAGATAAAGAGAAGCTGGGGCCAGGCACAGTGGCACATACCTGTAATCCCAGCACTTGGGAGGCTGGGGCAGGAGGATCATGAGTTCAAAGCCAGCCTCAGCAATTTAGCAAGGCCCTAAGCAACTCAGTGAGACTCTGTCTCTAAATAAAATACAAAATAGGGCGGGGGACGTGGCTCAGTGGTAGAGTGCCCCTGGGTTCAATCCCTAGTACCAAAAAAAAAAAAAAAAGTAAGGTTGAGGCCAACCTGAGTAATTGAGACCATCTAAAACATAAAATTTTTAAAAAAAGGGATGGAAATATACCTCAGTGGTAGAGAGCTTGTGTCTCATCTGTGAGGTCCTGAGTTTGATCCCAGTATGAGAGAGGGGAATAATATCTGGAACCAGTATAAACACTTTAATTCACATTTATAATTCTTGTTGCTGGTAATGTTTTTTTTTTTTTTTTAACCAGGGATTGAACTCAGGGACACTCGGCCACTGAGCCACATCCCCAGCCCTATTTTGTATTTTTATTTAGAGACAG